>BMAW01075419.1:246498-274002 GCA_019974015.1 Nephila pilipes
TATATATATATATATATATATATATATATATATATATATATATATATCTTTTATCCTTTATTAAGTTTTCTTATTTTAAAATTTTACTTAAAAAAGAAATAAGAAAACTTAATAAAGGATAAAAGCATTATCTCTGTACAGTTAAAATATTAAGATAAGTTTTTCTCCTAATCTATTAAAATGATATCAATAACTAATTCATAAAATTTGTTTTAGAAAGTCTAATTAAAGTATGATGATAGGATTGTAAAGAAATATATTCAATTGTAGAGATTATATTAAGAAGATTATTCATTGTTATTTATTTCAGGAACAGTTGACGATATCAACAACAATTCGAGATCAATCTAATAAAAAGAAAGTCTTACAAATGTAAATAATTATATTAAAACGAAAAACGTTTTTTTCCAAATAAAACTGCTATATTTCAGCAAATTCACGATGAATTATATTTCTGTTACTTTTTATAGTGCTTTTATTTTGAGAGAGGTGCATAATTCACTTTATTAAAATTACTCATATTCATCAACTTTTTTTTTCAATTTAACCATTCCCTGAACATTAAAGTCCCCAATGGTTTGCGGGTGTGGCGTTTTTATTAAATCTAAAACCGCTCATGGCATAATCATTTGTAGGAAATTTAACGAAACCTCGAAGTTCGAAGAATGCGGTGTCGTCCGCGTTTTGGCCTAGGTTTTGAATAATGGTGTCCATTATTAGTTATCTAATATGCACTTTTAGTTCAATGTTTATCAGAAAACAATTCAAATCCGAGCAAGAAACCTTTAAAAACACGTGCTTTTTCAAGTAAATAATGTTATAATTGAGTGAGATCAATGAGCTGTAAATTTGTTTGATGTAAAAGTCAGAATTGTATTTTACAAACTTCATTTAACTCGATCTTTCTAAACTTTCAGGAAATGTGCCTTTTGCTGGCGAAACCGTGGTAATGAAATTCAAATCCGATAGTAAAAACGAAAGACCCGGCTTTTCTATCCTAGTGCAACAACAAGAAGACTGTGAAGACATTCGAAGATCTGGTAAGTACATCAGATTCCATTGTTTTCAACTTCAACTTTTTAAACAAAAAAAAAAATAAATCATAATGAGTTAAAGGAATTCATCATCAAAAAATGATTTCCCTTTATTTTTCGGAAGTATTTGTACTTCATTCAGTACAACATTGGTAGTCCAAATAGTCTATATTTTCCACAATTGTTTCACAGTTTTTAAATGCGATCCCCAAAATCGCTTTTAAGCCAACATCCATATTATCCCTGAAATATTTTCAGTGTTTATATGCCTTTCTTGAAAACATCTAATTTTTCAGTCACGACAGGGGTGGGCGATTGTTTTGGCTTGGGTGGCCACTTCAAGGAAATGGAGGCTAGCGGAGAGCGCATTTTTCAAAATGATTGCATTCATTATTTAACTTTGCATTTCAGAAAAGATATATAAATTGTGCCATAAAAATCAATAAATATGAAATAAATTAAATAATGGCAGTTTTATAAAATTTATTTTTTGAACTAGTTTCGTATAATCTACAGATGCAAGCACATCTAATTTTAGAATCAGTTTAATAAGACTAACGTACTCTATCACACTTTTCTACAATTCTTTTTAATCAGGAATAAGATTGTTTGTTAAGATGCATCACAACCTGCCAGTTAATGTCTATCAAAGAGCATCTATATTAACTCTTGTTAAGCTTAAGCAAGAAAATTTTGCTCGCAAATATATGTAGAACCAATTACAGAGAACATTTTCCAAGCAAGTTTTTTGATACATGGAAATTCTTCAGCAGGCAAAAATTTATAAAAGTCAACTAATGCTACAGCATTAAAAAAAAATTTTCAAGCTTCAACTCCTCAAGTGCTTGTCAATATCAACAGTGGTGGGGGAAATGAACGAAATGAATTTAGGCTCACTTTTCGTAACGCCCTGAAATCTTGCGATCTCTTCCTCCAAATTCTACAAATGATCCGTAATCTTAGCAGAAACACTTTTTAGGCACTTTCTGTTTAACTTATAAAGGGGAAATGATAAAAATTGTCTCTCCTGTTTAACTTTCAAATAGACCTGGTTTTGTTTTGAATGATATTACACACGTGAAGGGAATCTCAGTTCAAGATGGATTTTTCTGATTGTCTTGACGGGCCACAAAAAAACTCTTATCGTACCGCATGTGGCCTGCGGGTATCTGTTTGCCCATCCCTGAATCACGGTATTAGAAGGAAAAGAAATCAATTTTATTCTCATTTTTCTTATATACATATATTTCCTTTTTATATATATATTTTAGCTTCTTCGGCTGGTGATTGTTCTCATGAGTTCTCAGCTGAGACGTTCTTGCTTCAAAGTCCGAAATTCCCAGAAGAATATCCTCCCGATATCTCTTGCGAATACCGAATTCGCCGTGCCTCTTCAGCTCACTGTAAACTAGAATTAAAAGTCCTAAGTTTCGACGTAGAAGAAGGTTCTGATGGTCGATGCGATGCTGACTGCTTAGAACTTCCCACTGGTTTCACGTTGTGCGGTCAACTTCCCAAGGATCACTCAGGTATTTTTTTTTTTATTTCGTTCCAGTAATAATATTATCTATAATATTTACGATATATATGCTAATCATTAATTTATATTCACGTATATAGCTTACGACAGAACTATTTCTCTCATATTAATATTTATAAGTCAATCTAGATTTGTAATTTACCTCATTCAATGCTATATGTTCCACTTGCATCTTTTTTCAGATAACCTTTATAAATCCTACAATCTTTTAATTTCAAAACTCACAGCTTAAGAATTAAAAAAAGAGGAAAAATAAAGTATATGTTTCGAATTTAAAAAAAGGAACACAAATATTCTTTTTATCGTCGAAAATTTTAATATCTTAACTGAAACAAAATATATTTTGACGCTTGTTCATTCATTTAATTTTAAAATTTACTTTCACAATCAATGCTTCACACTAACCCTAAACTCAAAATCACTACTTATCGTTAATGTAAATAAATTAGTTCTGTTTATCGCTTGATTGTCTCAATAATTTTCGTCGACCTTTTTCTAGCAACGTCGCTAATGAAGGAAATAAGTGCTTCTTTGAGGATCACTACAATCCAACTCTGCACTTTAGCAATAAATGCCGTGAATTCAAATCAGTATATATTTTGTTTAAGAAATCGAGTAAATTTAAAAACACAGATGCATGAATTTTAAATTTAAACAAAAGAAGGGGTGAAGGAAAATGGAGGAAACCGTCCATAACGTTTCCATACTTCTTGAAAATCATAAACACAAACTTGATTACCTCATCTACATCCCAATTATCAAAATTCCGTGAAACAATTCATTTTCGCTTTTAAGTGACACTAAGCACCAAGAAAAACTGGAAAGCACCAGTTTTGGTAATGAAGCGAAAGCTAAATATGGTAAACGTTGAAAGCGTCAACACCAAATTTTTATGTATTTTTGTCATCTTTAATAGTTTCCGCATATTTCAGTAAGATATTTTACTTACTTGGAGTCTCATTTAACAAAAATAATTCATATTTAAGGCTAGTTAAGTTAAAAATATATTCAGGGACACGCTTAGCGAGAGGAAAAGAGTCTTCTTTTGGAAGAGCTCAGTTGATTGAATATAATTGTTTGCAGTTGAATCGAAAGTATCATTTTCTTTCTTTTTAATGAGAATTGATTTTTATGATTACTAGACATTTTAAATAAATTTTCCTCATCCAAATAAAATATACCCACAATAAATATACTTCTTTATAACCAAAATTATGTATATGCACATTATTTTTGTTTGATTCTGAAAGAGATCTGCTTTCTTACTGATTTTTTCCCTTAATATTACTATGTAAAGTATGATATGATTATATTTGTATGAAATATCTACCATAGAAAGTAGGACAAGGACCTAGAAATGATATTTTAAAAAATTGCTATTAATTTAAATGTTATATTAAACACTCACAGAGAGGATATTTTAAAAAGTTAATTTGATTTTTTTTCCCTTCAATTTCATTTCTCTGTCAATCGCTTTATCGTTATTGTCTGAAAACTGAAAAAAATAAAGTGGAATGCCGTAGAGTACAAAAAATATTAATTATTCAGTACGAGAATCCCCTTTTCGAAATTAAATGTTAACGGGTTAAAAGTAGATTACATTTCAATCTCCATACATTTAAAAGTTCGTCCCTAAAGAAAAACGGGATTTAAAATATCTACCGATCGGAGAGATGTGCAGTTCATAGATATATATTCACCGTAGAGGGGTATTTTGTATGATACGAAGAAAATAGCTCCAAATTTTAACAATTGAGGGCGCTGCTGCTATTTATACGGGAAAGGGACCAAAAAAAAAGAGAAGGAAATAAATTTCCAGAAAAGATTCAGATCTTTAGCAATATAAAAAAAAGTCATGCTAAAAGATTTCACGATTTATCACAGTGAAAGGAATGTTTCCTTTTCAAATCTGGTATAAGAATTCGTTCCTTCCAAATAGTCACAGGGTCCGATCGTTAAAGATAAATGCCAATCTGTGAACCCATCAGAAAATATTTTCTCAGTTTGATAAAGTTGCAGTCGAATTTTACCCATCATTATAGTCATCTCACAAGATCAAATTTCAAAGAAGAACAAATATTAATAAGAAAACTAACTTTTTTTTACCTTTCTTCTTTAGAAATTCGGTATTTTCTTTTTTTGTTGTTGTTATTATTAAGGCAGTCGATGTTGTTTTTCCTCAAAAGTATTAAACCAGATGAAGATAATACTTCTTCAATAGTACTTTCTCAATCAAGAAGCATATCTTTAAAAGCATCAAATATTTCTCAATAAGAATTTATCATTACAATGATAAACTTAAATGGTTTAGAATATTCTATTTCATTTATGAAGATCATTAAAGAAAAATTACAGGGAATAAATTCTTTAATCCAAATGACATTTGTATTTGCTTAAAATATTTAACATTTTTTTTCATTATATGAATAGAAGTCAATCGACCGTCAAAGGTAAGTCATTAATTATCCACTAAAAATATATTTAGAAAGCAATTTTCTTCGCCATTTAAACTTTATTCAAAGGAAGATACATTTTCATTTTGAAAATACACGAATTAAAAAAAATGAGTATAAAATTATTATTATTCCTTTTATCTATCTATTTATATATCAAATACTTCAGTATTTCTAAATGTAGATTTTTATAAGGGATTTCGTTATTTATCAAAGTTAACAGGTCGATTGAAAAGTCCCCGGCCTGCCATAGTAAAACACATTTTTTTGGCAAAATTAGTTTTTTTTTATTCAACATAATACCTTTCAAGGGTGATACACTGATTATAGCAACCCTCCAACTTTTCGATACCATTTTTGTAGTACGATTTGTCCTTTGCTTCAAAATAGGTCTCAGTTTCGGCGATCACCTCTTCATTCGACGAAAATTTCTTCCAAGCGAGCATTCTTTTGAGGTCTGAGAACAGAAAATAGTCGCTGGGGGCCAGATCTGGAGAATACGGTGGATGAGGAAGCAATTCGAAGCCCAATTCATGGATTTTTGCCATCGTTTTCACTGACTTGTGACACGGTGCATTGTCTTGGTGAAGCAGCACTTTCTTTTTCTTCAAATGCGGCCGTTTTTCGGCGATTTCGTTCTTCAAACGGTTCAATAACGCTATGTAATAGTCGCTGTTGATGGTCCTTCCTTTTTCAAGGTAGTGAATGAAAATTATTCCATGCGCATCCCAAAATACAGACCTTGCCAGCCGACTGTTGCGTTTTCCCACGCTTTGGAGCGAGTTCATCGTGTGCAGTTCACTCGGATGACTGTCGATTGGACTTCGGAGTGAAATGATGGAGCCATGTTTCATCCATTGTCACATATCGACTCGGGTTTATTACGCTTGATCATCTTCAAACACTGCTCCGAATCATCAACTCGTCGTCGTTTTTGGTCAAAAATGAGCTCGCGCGGCACCCACTTTGCACAGAGCTTTCTCATACCCAAATATTCGTGAATGACATGATGTACACGTTCAGTTGATATTTTTAGAGTGTCTGCTATTTCATTCAATTTCAATTGACGGTCATTCAAAATCCTTTTGTGGGTTTTTTTTAATGTTTTCGTCGGTAACAACCTCTTTTGGGCGTCCACCGTCTTCGGTGCTCATTTCACCACGTCTAAACTTAGCATACCAATCCTTGATGGTTGATTTTCCTGGGGCAGTGTCCGGAAACTCGGTATCCAGCCAAGTTTTTGCTTCAACTGTATTTTTTCCCCTCAAAAAGCAATATTTTATCAACACGGGAAATTCCTTTTTATCCATTTTTTTCACAATAACAAAAGTTGCTTCACTCAAAATGCTATAATTCACAAACTAATGATCCAACAGCTGTCAAATTTATACACGCATCTTTTGAGGGTTAGGCTCACTGAAAAACATATGGATTTAATTCTAGTAGCGCCATCTATGGGTCAGGCCGGGGACTTTTCAATTGACCTGTTATATAAAATTATACAAATTTTATAATGTTTTTCTCTTCTAATAACTAGTTCCCAATTAAGGTTTCTTGTTTATTTTTTAGAGAGCTTGCTCTTCGCGGAAGACGAGATTGTATTAAAATTTCGATCAGATGCAACAACCCAAAGACCTGGATTTTCGATACAAGCTCGCCAGACTACAAACTGTGGACCCACTGCCTCAGGTTAATGTCTTACGATATTAATACAGAATTTTTTGTTTTGGAATAATGTAATAAATATTTATAAAGCTGTTAATATTTTTTTATATTTTGCGAATAAAAGAATAGAATAACAATTTTAAGTAAAAATATATGATCATTTTTTAAATTTTTATTTCTTCATGAAGAAATGTTCGATAAATTTAGATAATTATTTATTAGATTATAAAACATAAGTTAGATTCATTAAAAAATATATAAGATTCGTTAGGCTGTATAAGATTTGTTAAATTATATAGAATTCTTTAGATTATGTAAGATTCATTAGATTGTATAAAAATTAGTTCTATTCATTAGATTGTATAAAAATTAGTTCAATTCGTTAGATTGTATAAAAATTAGTTCAATTCGTTAGATTGTATAAAAATTAGTTCGAATCGTTAGATTGTGTGTTTAAGATTCGTTAAGTTGCGTAAAATTTGTGAGATTGTTTAAAATTCGTTAGGTTAGATTGCATTCGATTCGTTAGATTGTATAAGATTCTTTATATTAGATTACGTTAGATTCTCATGAAATAATATTATTTATTATGTAGTTAGTTGTTTGTTATGGATTGTATATATTATTATAAATGATTTAATTTTTTTTTAATATAATACCAAAAAAATAATAATAAATACGTAAAAAAAAGAATTGTTTGGAATTCGTTGAAAAAAATTTAGCACACTTAGTATCGTGATTATTGATAATTTCTGAAGCTTAAAGATAATTTGAGTTTATTAAATATAAATCTATTACAGATAATTCTTGAAATTTTGCTGCAAATTCTAGCATATTTAACTGTAAGAGATATATAAATTATCGTTGATAGATTGGACGGAATACATATTTTTATCTAAAGATTAAAATGTTCAGATAGCACATTTTTTAGCTTTTAAAAAATGTTATCACTTGACATAGCATTGTAAATTTTTCTTAAAAGTATTTAATCATTCTAGACGTCTTGAAATTTACTTTTGTTATCAGAGTTGAAGATATGAGTTGATAACTTTCATATCACACTAGTACGCAGAAAAAAATACTTTCCTCTACTTATATTATTCCTTTTCCCACTTACTCAGAGCTGGAATTCAAAACTCATCAAATTAAATTGTTTTGATATAAATTTGCCATCTACTTTCATGCCAATCCAGTAACAGATTCATTTATCACGCAAAGTCCTATCATTCTCAACTTATAAGAACAATTATTTATATTTATAAATCAGAATATTATGAAAACAAAAAATATTTTTAAAAATATAATTTAACATTATATGCCTGTGTCAAAACAATTAATACTTTTACATGATCATTTTTGTATTCTATCCATTTTCAAATTCAAATTTTGGGAGAGCTTCAAGATTTTATAACAGTTTATTAATTATTTGGATGTACACACACATATAGACATATATGGTTCAAATCAGAAGGTGGGGTGAATTTCGTTCTACAGACGGATTCGTACTCGACGCATTCGCAGCATCGCCATGCTCTAAGTTCTGTTTACTTTCTGCGAATTCGACTGGAGTTGCCAATCACAGTTTAATAAACTATATGAAAATAACTGAGTACTCGCGACAGTCATAGCATTTAAAATAAAACATATGCTGCATTACATTTCAAACATGCTCAGTTAAACCGAGGAATTAATCTGTTTTATGCATTGCCAATATATTCATTATTTTAGTCTGAAAAAAACTAAACATCTCGGTAGCTCTGTAGAATCACTTCATATTCATCATAAGATTTTAAAAATTAAAAAAAAAAATTCGGGGTTCGTTTTAATACAAATTCGTTGTAAAGAAAAATGAAAAACTGGAATAAAGTTAAATTCTTCAAGTACAAGGTTCTTCATAATTATTTTATATGATATTGCAGAAGTTGAAATTTTAGTCTAAATGGGGATCTTGAGGACTAATTACTGTTAATAATTGATAAAACCATTTCATTATGTTGTTATGTGGCTGAATCATGAAACTAATATAACTAAAATAAGTTTAAGACTATAAACAATTTATTAAGAACTGAAGGTTAAGATTGTGGTCTCCAATCTGTTGGTAATTATCGATATAAAAGTTATGTACTGGTACATTTTTAATTATTAATCAATAACATATTTAAAAAAAAGTCTATTGCATATAATAGTGAATTATTATATTGTGGCATGAATTATTATATTACCTTTGTAAATTCTTCTAAGGGGAATAACAAATAAAATCATTCAGTTTTACTTTAATCTGATCATTAAATTCCATAATTCTAGTAAAATTAATCAGTTTCACTTAAATCTGAACATGATTTGCATTGAAATATTTTAAATGTATCATGCTACTTATGAAGAATTAAATATAATGAGTTGTGAGAACATTTCTTATGGTCTCAAGCTGTTTTGAAATGGTAAAAGCATCATTAAAAGTAATCAGTGGTCAAACACATTTAAAAACAGCCATTTTTTTTAATCAAAAACAAACTATTTCACTCAGTACCTCGAAATTTTTTCGAATATTTCCGTTTTAGCAACTGTTAAGATAGTGCTGTTGTGTAGTTTTCATTTATAAATAGCCTAAAACACCTGCTATTTGAAAACTAATGCAAGTAAGAGCCCCAGAAAAGGCGCAGACCATTTTCTCCTTCGGTTTGGTTTTATTAATGTCGCACTGGAAGCAACACGAGGCTATTGGCAACGGACCTCGTATTTTTTGACGGACCTCGGTCAAGTGACGAGGACGACACCTGAGCTGGTACCCTCCTCTCTTAACTTCCACACCAAGCCAATGGGAGGACTTTAGGCCCCGACATATTTAACGTGCATCAACCCCAGCTACACAGCGAGTCTCTTATGGCATCAAGGTTTGAACCCACGACTCAACGAAACCGCTGATCGCGAGTCCGATGCCTTAACCACTAGGCTACCGCTGTCATATAATGTAAACACTATCTACAATAACTAGCATTTAAAAAATTTTAAAACTAAGGAGTTCACAACGCTAATTGGAAAGCGAGAATTAGAACTATTCAAACAATTGGAAACCGGAAAACCATAGAAGCAGTTGGGCTTGTGATATCCCTGCAAAATGTCGGCAATAATTCTAGGCCCGAGTATTCAATAGATTTTGAGTATACAATTCATTGTATGTACTTTTTATATCACTGAGTAAGTTTCTTACAGCAACTTTGGCGATTATTTAAATGATTTTTACGATGAACAGATATTTTTTTTTCTTTATTTCAAGAAGGATTGTGTTGATTGTTTCATGTATGTAATTTAAAGAGTAAATTATACATCAAAAGAAGTGGTTCAAAGCCTGATTTTTGCTTCATACTTTTCTGCAATTCATCCTTGTTTTTCAAAATATTATATTTTATTTCGAAAAAAAAAAAAAAAGAGATGAAAATAATTACGATTTTCCTTTCAGTTGCAGTTCCAGAAGAGGAGAAATGTGGCGGAATCTATGAAGGCGAAGAGTTTTCCTTAAAAAGTCCTAATTTCCCGCACGATTACCCTCATAACACACACTGCGAGTACTTGGTCAAGAAGCAATCGGAGGCTGTCTGTGGATTGGAATTGAAATTCGCTCATTTCGATGTCGAGAAGGGCCCCGACTGTGGCTATGATTACTTGGACATCGGTCATAAGACGATCTGCGGGCAGTTGCCCTCTGGATTCACTCGTGAGTGCTTATTGCCACTGTAGTTTCTTCCTAGTAATCTCGAGAGTTAAATATATACAAAAATCTAAAACAAATACTTAGAAAAATTATTTTTGAAAATAAACATAGTATTAACAGATAGATTTTATGATTAATGATTTTGTTATGAGGAATGCTATAGTAGTGTATAACATTTTCTCTCATAAAATCAAAAGCAATAGATTTAATCTACGTTAAGTTTTTCCCTTACAAAGAAAGAATTTCGAATTTAATATTGAGAAAAAAATAAAGATACTAATCTAGATTATCAAACAAATATATTATTATTTGTAGAAATAAGTCTATTTCTACTGAAATAAATTAAACGTAAACAATGAAAATATTACGTGGGTTCATCTTTAAAAAATGTCCAAAAATTAAATCACCCGCAGGTCAATCATTTGGTTTTAAAAAAGCAAAATAATCTTAATAATCTAGGAGAGCGGAACATTTCAATAGAAATACAACAAAGATGTGGAGTGCATAGTTTCTTTGTTATAAAATAGCAGATTCAGCAACAAAAAAATTGTAATTTGAAGATGGATTTAATATTGTAATTGTGATTAATATTAAAAAGTAATGTATATTTTTAAAAAATATTGTTTCCTTCCTCCTATTTTTGCTTAATACATAATGATTTAAGAGTGATTAATGGACTTAAAAAGCCTTTATTAAAAATAATTAAATGGATGAATTTTTATCAGGTGTAATACCGTTTGAAAGTCCAGAAATGAAATTCACCTTTCACTCGGACAAAGGAACTTCCAAAAGCGGTTTTGCCATCAAGGTTCGACAACGCTCAGACTGTGGAACCACTTGGAAGCCAGGTATTTTATTAACATTACCTTATGAAAATGATAATGCTGACTGGGAAGTATAAACAGATTTTATTATGTTTTTACTTAGAACAGAAAGAAAAAGGAAGACACAAAAAACATTAAAATTTTGCTCAATCAGTTATTTAATAAATTATGGAAGGTTAAATATTTATGCTCCATGAGATAATGTTTTTTTCAAAATTCTACAATTCTTGCAAAAAGCTTTCTATCGGAATAAGATGTTATTCCAACCTCAGCTCCGCAATATCTGCACTGCGAGCTTGTCCAACGGACTGTTTACGACGAACTTTGTTACTTTGAATTAAAAGCAGAGGGTAATACTTCGCTAGCACCTCATTCTCCATACTTTCAAACCTTGCCGTATGAGTAGCAATTTACCAATTAGCAATTATATTTAACATTTAGCAAAACCTAATTTTCGGTATTAATGGATTTATTTTCGAAAGTGAATTAAAAGTTATACATAAAGAATTCGTCAAAAAAAATAAAATATAACCTATACTAAAATAAATGTTTAACGATACATTAATAAGCATTATATTTATTATCGGCATAATTTTTTTAAAACACAAAATTAGCAGAGTAAGGCATTGTAAACATTCGCGAGTTGAAATTCTTATCTGTCACCTTGAATAGTATTTCACGCTTAATAGTTCGAAAATGTTGATAAAAAGTCATTTAGAATGTATACCTTACAATTTTAACCGCAAAGAAGAGCGCCATTAGCAATAATTGAATATTTATTGTCACGTAATCTTGACAAAAAGATTTCGTAACATCCACATAATGCTATTGTAACTCTATTCTTTACTGAACCTATAAAAAGTGAGACTACATTTATTTATGCACCTGCTTCTTTCAGCTTGAAAGAGATCATTTTTATTTGTGTTTATAAAGCTGTATTTGGTACGCGATGCGACGCACAGAATTGAATGCACCTGTTGGGAGAAAAGTGCGTCTAATTTTTTATTTTGTGGAAAACTGTCTTTTTCTTTTCTTTTTTTTTTTTTTTTTTAACGCAGGAAAATGGCGCAAAAGAACTGCGTCATTTGGAATTACTAAGCATTCTTTTCGTGTGAGATATGAGTTGCAATTTTGAGTTAAGTCTGTAAAGGGCAGGAGGGAATGCATATTCCTTGTGTAAAAAAGAAAGAGAAAACAATCATTTTGCCACAGACTCTTTTTAGTTGAATTTTCGGATTATGTTAAGCAAATGACAATGTGTTATGAAATTGTAAACGAGCATAATCTTTCTTCAGCAAAATGTTTAAGTACATGTTATGAAACAGGAAAATGCAGTTAAATGTTAATGCTGTTAAAAAGGCTATTGTTTTAGGTGGGGCGTTTTGGCGTACCAGATTACTTTTCAATTTTTTATCTTTCGTTTCAATTTTATTACACTTAGCTCAAATATAATTCATTGTTTGCTTTAATTTTAATTACATAGTTGATATAATAGTCAATTTAATAATTTATCGTTTGCTTTAATTTCAATATCGGAAAAGTTTACTGTTGACCATTCCTGGATATTCCATCGTTTACTTTAATTCTTATATTTAATTGAGTAATTTAATAATAATTATATAAAAAGCGCACTTTGGGTGGTTAAATTTGTTCTTTTCAAAACTTTTAAAGGACTTTTTTTTTTCATTTTAATTTGTTTTTAAAACAGCATACTGTTTTTCAGCGTTTTCCAAGTTATCATCACAACATATGCTGATTTTTTTTTTCGTGTCAGTGTTTCCATCTTAGTTTTTTCATTTAATTTGTAACGTTTTATGGCAATTATTATTAAAATAAGATCTGCTTCAAAAGCAATAACATGTCTTCTCTTACTTCAGTTACACCCCCAATTCGCATGTGTGATCATTGCCTGAAAGAGAGTCGTGGTCACATCATAAGTCCGGATTATCCAGACAATTATCCTGCCGGACTGAAATGCACTTACCACATACAAAGAACAAAGAGCTTTTGTGGATTGGAGATATTTTTCCACGATTTTCAATTGCAAGACACATCTGCTTGCTCAGGAGATGCCCTCGTGGTAGAAGAAGACGAACGTCTCTGCGGAAACAGCCTCAAAGGGAAGATGAGTAAGTAGTTTATACACGAAAGTCTTAATTTTTTCGATTAATAATATTAGCAGTTAGGTATATGTACTTGAAAGGTACAAAACAGGAATAATACGCATACAAAACTGGGTTATTTAATTTCATTCGTTACAGATGTCTTCGTATTTATACTACTTAAAGTTCTGTCTGCATTCTACAAATTCACTGAAATTATCGTGTCAGCTTAGAATAGCAAATTATTTTGAGACCCTGACACGATTTGATCAAATCAGGATTTGTGTTTTTATAATTTTAGTCAAACATCTAAGAAATCTCAAAGAGACAGTGGAGAGAATTTCTAACTGTAGCGAAAATTCTTAACTGATCACGAAAAGTCACATTTCTGATACGCATCGTATTGTTACGAATATTAGATGACGCTTCCATGCAACGGTTCTCTTATAAAGGAAAAGAGGCATTTACAGAGACTTCATTTGTAAGCCAAGGAAAGCTTAAGCAATGACCCCTTAACCTTGAAGACAGATTTGATGATCGTTTTGGCGAATTGGCAAGAAATTTTGGGAGTTTGGTGACAAAACAAAAGCTCCCGAAAATGCTGGGACGATGCTGAAAAAAACGAAAGCTCCCGAAAATCCTGGAACATAGGCGAAAACTCGAATGGGAGAAAAGTTAAGGACTTTTCCTGAATTTTCTCTGTGGCGTCTCGCCTCGCCAGAACAAGCATAAATAAGTAAACAGCTTGAATCGTAGTAGTAGGTCTGTCTGTTTCTGGAGTCTGCTTTTGGAGATCGATTGGAAAATCGACTGAAAGCGATCGGCTCTTGGAAAGAGATCTGCTGAGTGGATAAGTGCAAGTGACATGAATCTTCCAGGAACTGTGAGAGCCTGTCTAAGAAGTGCAGAGTATTGTGGCCGAGATTAGTCCGTAGAGTGAACTAATAGCTGGGAAGCTGAATGTTGCTGATACAACTGTGATTGTCATTATAATTTCTGTTCCTGTATCTGCGTCGCTAATATTTGCAAGTGCTATGTTTCTATTTGTGCTCTTACAGTTCAAAGTCTGCTACTTGAGTGTCATCCTGAATATTTGCGAATAAAGCTTCATTTGTCGTTATCCCCAATGCTGAATTGATTTCACTCGCCTACACCCACGCACGATCGGGATTTTTTAACAGTATTATCACATTGAAATGCAGAGTTTCAAACTATTTATAAATGACTCTGAGTACCAAGCCAAAGAATGGCATACTCTCAAATTGTTGATTTGATTGAATGAGAAGTCTAAGAACTCTCTGGCTACCAGTTATTTTCAGTTTGTGAAAGTAATGTATATCTCCTATAATTTTTATCTTCCTCCTGGTGTATTTATTAAGTAAATGCAATTAAGTGCATATGAAAGCTCAAAAAAAAAAATAATAAAAGCTTCTGTAGAATTAACTTTCTACCAATTCTTAAAAATATTTTTAAATAACTGAAAATGTACAAATGAATCATTTAAATAGACATAAAAATATTATCAAAAATTGGAGGAGAGGAGGGAAGAGAGTAAAATTTCCAAGGAAACTTCACTTCCCCCCCCCCCCTCACTTTAGGATACACTTTATTACTTTCAAATAAATACAATAGTCTAGGTCAAAGAAAGAAATTACGTTGAATTAATATTACATTTATGATTTCAAAATGGCTGGTAGACAGGAACCTTAAAATTTACTTTTAAATTCGAATGGTGCACAGTAATTCTTGATATTATACGGTTTGGAACTAGAAATATCTTGTTTTTCCTCTATCGTTTAAATATCAATTTCATTTTGGAAAACAGATTAATATAATTCCTGGCTTGAAACTCATTACAATCTAAAGAACTCACCGAATAGATTATTGTCAAAAAAATTACTAATCGCGTGTGGATATACAAGTGAAATCAGTCCAACACGGATGATAATGGCAAAGGACACTTTTATTCTTAAGGATTCTGGACAAGACGAATACAGGTGGAAAACTTCGATTATTGTACAGATCAGCGATACAACAAGAACCAGAACAGCACTTGTAATGACAGTCACAACACTTTCAATAATGTTCAGTTCACCAGCTTAATAGTTCGCGCTATGGACAAATCTCCGAAATATTACGTTGCACCTTCTCCCCATCTTCCGGCAGTCTCGACAGATTCCATTGCAGGTACAGGCTATTTCTCGGCAAATTCACTTGACCACTCCTCCTGCAATCCCTCGGCAAATCCACTAAGCAAATTTCGACCGATTCCTGTTTCATATCTCTCCATATATATATAGCTGTTCCAGCCAGATGCGACATTGCAGTGGAAATTCAGGAAAATTATATAGCTTTTGCCCTTCTTGAGATGTCGATAAGATTCCAACCTTTTTTTGAGAAATGCTATTCTGTCGGCAAGTTTCTCACAAAGGCGCCAAATTTGTCACCAAGATTGAGGGATTATTGCTTAAGCTTTCCATTGTATTCGACGAAATCTCTGTGAATGTCTCTTCTCCTTGAAAGATTAACGTTGCAGAGAAGCGTCATCTCAGGTCGCTGGCATGTATTTATGGTTTGAAAATAATATACAAAATAAATTTTGAAAACAATCAACCACTTTTTTTACTGCCTTAAATATTCAAACTCTATGAAGCTGTCTCCTTTCTGTTTTTAATTCATCCGAACTTTTTTCTTCCCTGTTTAATTTTTCAAACTATAAAATGTTTTTCTTTTCCGTAGAAAAAATAGACTTCCCTATTGGTGAACCAAATGAAATTGTGCTGCGGTTCGAATCAGATGACGAAGGTTCTGCTCAAGGCTTCCACGCTGAGTACCGCCAAATCCCTTGCAGAGGTTACCCTTGGAGACAAGGTCGTTCTCAGTGGACTCCTTCCAATGCTTCTGATTGGAGCAGAAGCGCGTAAATTCTTTCTAGGGTACTTTTGAAATTTGAGTCTCAAATGAAGGACGCATCACATTGTTCCTTTCAACAAATGGTTGAAGAACTATCTATTTTTCGTAGCAGCTGTTAAAGACTACAAACAGCAAACGTTTCATTGAAGTTATGTGATTGAGAAACGATGTAATATTCTCACTTCGATGTGGATGGACAAATGTTATGGATGAAGAAATCATATGCTCATGCAGGGACAACTCGATTTTTAATTCATTCGTCCATTTCTTAAAATCATTATTTTATCTACAAAAATGATTGTGAAGTTCAATTGGAAGGCCATGGGGAAAAGATTATTTATTCTTAATATATGAATCATTTATAAAAGTGAAGAAATATATTTATTTTACGTCAATTTACCTGGGGCTACGATGTTGGATCACTTCAGAATAAAACATTCTGCCGTACGTGCAATATTTTATCAAATAAAAGATGTATTGCGTTTCACCCAGCAGTCAATAGCAAAATGATTTTTATCAGCTATCCAATTCCTGATCAAAAACAGGATTGATACCTGTATAAAGAACTGCTTCGATTTCAGAAGAAAAAAATCACATTATTGTTTACCATGTTTTATCTTACAAACTAATTAATTTTCTTGGGAGAAATAATGTGGAAAATGCATATCCATGTGGAATATGGTATCCAAAATTCATATTATTCTCACCTGTTATTAAATCAATGATCATAATATTATTAACATAAAATTTTTATATGTTGCTGGTTTTATTTTATTCACCATTCGTTCAAGATTAAAATTGTATTAAAAATGTTGTTGCATATTCTGAATCAATGAAATAAAATGTTATGGTTATGAAATTCAGTAGTTTTAGTAATCATTACTCTTTGAAAATAGTTTTAAATCGTTATGTGCAGTGAAAAACTAAAGGAATAAAGTAACTGTGAAAGTTATCTTCCTTACTACTTTAAAAAGTGACATATGTTTTCGTTTTTATCGAATTAGTGAAATCTGCTTATTATTTATTCAAATATTCAAAATACTCTTGTTAAGTCATGGATGCCTGATCTACAGAGTATGAAAAGTTCGAATTATATTTCATACTTCAAATATTAAAAGATTATTCTTAGATTATTCAACAATTCATGTTTTATTATGAAAATTACTGTGCTCTCATTTTTAATGGTTTTTCTTAAACTCACATTGTAGCTTAGTATGGGTCAAAACTTTAAAAGCTTTTTTCTCACATTTTAAAGCGCTCAATTGAGTTGAACTTTTCTGTAGACGATTGTTTTGGATGACAATACTATCATTTAATTATAATTAATAAAAATTAATTGATTTAAACTAATTATTTGAAGAATTAAATTTTACGTTAAGTTTCGCACCAAATCCGTCGCATTTCTCATCAAGTTCACTCAACACTTCTTCAAAATTAAATGAATTAAATTTTAACAGAGCCTTATCAATCAAGCCTTGATTTGTTTTTTCTTCTTTCTTAAATTTAAATTCACGTCATGTACGATTTGGAAAGAGATTGAGCATAAGAAAACATATCAGTGCCAACAGTTTTTGAAATTTGTAATTGAGCTGAACATTTTTACACGTTTTTATTTTAGATGATAAATTTAATAAACGTCAAACAATAAAATAAATTATTAAAACTAATTATTAAATTAATTCAATTTCACTCAACGTTCCCTTTTGCTCTTAAAATTTAAAGTATAAAAAATTATGTTACGTAAAGGGTGAAGTTTGAAAGAAAACCCATGTTTAAGAAAATCTCGTTTTTTAGTATTATTTTATCACAGACTTCAAAATTATTGTTTACTGTTCATCATATTATATTAAAAATATAATTATTTCTTATAAATATCAGAAATCAAAATTTAAGGATGTTGCATTATTTCAATTTCGCCAAAAAATTAAATGTTTTCCGCTCTCTTTGAATTAAACACGAATATAATGTTCTTATCGACATTTATGGCCATCGTTTATTTCATTTTCGACAATGTCAAGAATTTAGTAATATACAGTATCGCAAAGTAGAAAATCAAATCATGAACATTTTAAAAAATTGGAGTTATTCAGGAAAAGTACAGAGACTGCCCATTCATTTTAGAACGATTTTAGTACAGGATTAAAAATGCAAATATTTGGGTGGAAATGCCTTCTGGCAACAATATATTATTTGAAATTAAAATTATTTGTAGCTTTTTTTTATATTCAAATTAGTTTTTTCAAAATGGTGGAAACTACCCGTCGGATCGTAAAATATATTCTTGCACTTTCCGAGGAAAAATAGTCTGATCCCGTTATTCAAAAAATATTGCGGAACCCTTAGAAAAAAAATATTTTAAAGACAAAATAAGCAACATTACTAATGAGTAAGGATAAAGCTTTTGATCATTACTTCTACAAGGAAAGAAGACATAAATGAATGCCCGAAAAAGGTATATACTCTTTCGAATACCAAAGGTGAAATAAACTGCAGAAATCTGTACCAACGGTAAACAAAATAATGAATTAAGAGTTACAAATTAAAAAAGTTTAAAAATATAATGTTTACCATATATTTTCCGGGCATGTAATTCAAAGCAAGACATTTTGTAGAGTCCTGTATTAAGACATTTTAGTAAGAGATAAATAGAAATATATTGTTACCCTTAGTAAAGCTTGGTTTTGTCTAAATGACTGCAACAAGAAAATATCCGTTTACAATCAAAAACGGGAAGAGTTTTCAATCTGATTCAAAGAATGTAAAGACCGTTTCGGTTAAAGTCTTATGATCGCGGCAGGTTTCTTTTACAATGGGAAATTAAAAACGAGGTGCGGGAAATCAATGTAAAAACCAATTCATCATACTGTCAGAATGTTTTATATGTAATATTTTAAGAAAAAAATTCCATCTGTTTTTCTCAATGACTTTCAAAAAGTGAAACAGTCTCAAAATAAAGGCATCAGTCATACTTGAAAAACTGTCAATGTATGCCTGGAAAAATGAAAATTAAGGCAACTATTACATACACATTTTTCGATATATTACTGATAAGTCCCCGAGCATTGTACCATTTCACAACTGAGCGTTTGTTTGTTTGAAAAGAGTGTACTTTCTCTAAACACGTTTTCTACGACGATAAATTTTCTCTAGAAAGTAGTGCAAGATGAATGGTAAACAAAACGGATGGCATTTTGTAACAAACCTGGAAATTTTATATAAAAGAAAAGTCCTTCTAATCATGAATTAATAATACAGGCTTATAATCCAGAAACAAAGTAACCTTATCTAATATTTAAAAAATTAAACTTTAGAATTTTAATTTTAAAAGAGGCGTTAAAACCGTTCTAAAAATATGCAAACATCCTCAATATTTAAAAGTTATTAAATACGAAGGGAAATATTTGCTTAAGCTATCAAAAATTTAAAAAAAAAATTTTTTTAGCCCAAAGTTATTATAATATATTTAAGTAATGAATAAAATATGTGATAATTGATAGTAAGAAAAAACAAAAAAGGATTGCTTTCTTTTATGCTTAACTCTTAAAAAAAAATTTCGATATCACTTTGAAAGTGTATGAACTTCATTGTTTAAACTCGAACTTTTATAGATTCATTATTGGGGGAATTTTATTGTTTTTACATTTTGTAAGAAGAATGAATTTGGTGATCAACAGAGAAAACTTGGTTTGTAAAATGGTGAGTTTTATTTAAAAAAAAAACTGCTTTGGGATCTAAAATCTATGAATTTCAAATTGAGAAAAAATTAATTATTTTTTTCTCAAAATTAGGTTTATATAAATAGGAACACTTGAAAACAGCAAGAAAATCTAAGGTTATTATCCCATAAAAATCAAATGATGTCGGTTGATATTTGACACTGTTGACAACGTTTAAATTAATACGACTAGACAGAAAATTGAAGAAAAAAAATGTTTTAAAGAACAAATAAATTTTTCATGTATGCCGTGAAACAATAAATAAAAAAAGCATGAATTTCTACAAAAATTACTGTCTATATTTCTTATCACGCTATTTAACTTCTGTTTATTTTACTTCTCTGAACGAAGAGTGAAATTTTAGATATTAATTTTCTTTTAAAAATTTTAATAAATCAGTTTATTATTTTTAAAAATGTCTAATACTCTCTAATTAATTAACGATTCATTTACTTCTTTTAAATTAATAATTAAATATGAATAACTGTACATATATTTGTTCAAATGCGTACTCGTCACAGCTACAGTATGAAGTTTTCTGTTTGATTTTGCTCATTGTGCTGTTGTTCCCACTCACTTCGAATAAACTTATTCTTCCTATCGATTCTACTTTTTCCTGTGAGCTAACGTTCCTTTCTAGAAGTGGTCTATGCAAATACGCTTTCTCCAGATCTTCCAGTTTCATATGGAATGCTCTTCTCAGGAGTCGAGAGGAGAGATAAGTTGAATTCATGCTTCGAACGAGGAGGTTATACTTGGATTTCTAATTACAGCAACTGATGCTGATTTAACTTTGATTAAATGGCAGGGGGAAAAAATCATTTCCGTGTTTGCTGCTTATTTTTTGTATAATTATAATTGTTCCACTATTCTGAGAAATCGGCTGTACATTGTAAGTAACTCAAGGCTTTTTTAATTCCTGTCATTAAAATGTCCATAGAAAATTGAAAAATTTTTACTAAAATAAAATGTGATTTACAAACAGAAATAGATAGAAATCGGGAAAAGAACTAGGAAACCGATCTAAAAATGACTAAAAGGGAAAAAATCTAATTTACTTAAGTAAGATAAGAAAATCACACCTGTACTATTCGAAGATCTATTGGAAATGGTGCTTAAAACTTGTTCTCTGAGCTGCATGAGGATTTCAAATTCCCATTAGATAAGTCGAATGGTCATGGCCGTGGTTAATAGGCGGCATTGTTTCAGTCGAATCATGGGCTAGAATCTTGAAGTTACGGAAGAACCTTTGTGCAGAGGAAATGATGCATGTTAAATCTGACGTAGCTCCAAGACCTCCAGTTGTTATGGTGTGGAAATTAGTCGATTAGAATCCCATCTCAGGTGTTATCCTCGTCACTTGACCATGACTCAAAATTAGGAGGCCCAACGCCAGTAACACTAGCATTGCTTATTAGAGAGACGTTGATAAACAATCAATCTAAAACAAAGTAATTTTTATCTCTTAAGACCATTTATTTGTGTAACATTTAACATTACTCATTAACATAACAAGATCCAATTCTTTTCAAAAATGTTTGTATAGGATGGACGTACTTCCTCTTTATACCTCAAATCTAATTCACTCTAATTAACTTGACTTAGACCTTTCCAATAACACTCAAAAAACGTTCGTAAGGGATGGTAACTAAACAAAATATTAACCATTCAAATTGTACCTTCAAAACTATTCTAAAAGTATAGTTATCAGACAACATTCCATCTTACTATAAACGTATACCGTTATGACTGTATTCACTAAAGGCAAAGCGCTCGACGAATTCACTTACAATGAAAATCCCTCTATTTATTTATTTTTTGTTTTGTTTTAAAATTGCGTATGTTGTCCGAATGTAACTTAAATCAACTAATAAGTAATTGTTACGTTAAAGTTAACCTTTATTGAACTCATTACAACCGCTTGCTATAGCTAGCTCTACAAATGACATCCAATGGCTCTAACTAAAATGTAGCAAAAACTAACCGTTAGTCTTATCTTTTCATAATTCGTATGTCTATTTCTCAAATTTAAAATCTAAGTTAAATTTTTAAAAGCAAAGCGGGACTTTTGTAGTGATTTATCCCTTATTTTGCTAAAATAAGAAAAAGATTTTACTTGAGAAAGAACAAAAACAAAAATGACTCATAGAGAGATCTGATTAAAAAAGTGTATATCAATGAAGTATAAAATTATTTATTAAAGGAAAGAATTTATAATCAGTATATTCAAGAAATCAAAATTAAAGGTTGGAAGCAAAAGAAAAGGGCAGCTGTTTATTTTATGAGAATCGGAAACCAAAATGAAATTTTTATTGAAATTTAACATATAATAAAAGATAAATTAAGAAACTGAAAATGAGGAATGCAAGATATTTTACAAGAATTAGAAGAAAAAAAAGAAATAATCCTTATATTTAAACGGGACCAGGTAAGTAATTATTGCGAATTTTTCTGATTTTATTAAAAATTAAGTTTAGAAGAGAACACTCAACACTAAAATGAGTATAGCAAATTTATCAATTATTTTTGAGGCCTAACGAATGACGAGACATTATAGTTGATTCATAAGGGATTTGTAGTATAAATTAATGTCTCCAAGCTATTTTTCACATGCATTGATAATCAGTTGTCTGCTTTATCATCGTTTGACGTATTTGAAGCGTTTGAGTAAAAAGCGATGAAGTTATGTTTACTCATACATGATTTTTATTTTATTCACATATATCACAAACCACACCAAAGTATAATTCAATAAGAAAACAGGTTTTTTACCACTTTTTTCAGTTTCGCATCGTCCGCGTTCCTCCCACTTTTTAATACAAAAGTGACTATTTTTGCATTTTATTTTTCCCGCTTCTGTGTGTGTGCGATTCCAATTTTTTTTTTTCGGTATAAGTTTTAGTTCCAAATTTAAAATCAGGATCTGTTTAGTTATTTGGTTCAAGTGCCTAGCATAATATTAATTTTGTTCAAATACTGTTTACGAGTATGCTTTCAAACTGAGAGAAAGAAAGTTTTTTGTCCATCGGATCTAAATAGTCAAGCTATCCACATCTATTTTTGAAGAGATAATTCCTACACTTCAGTACATCCTGTATATAACATAATTCCTATATCCTGTATATAACTTCTTATATGTAACATAATTTAATTCTATCACATAATTTCAACATTCAAATCACTAATAAAATCAATCAAATATTTTCCGAGTTTTTTCAATATTTCAAAAAATTGAAGTCAGAATAAGAGTCAAATATTTTTCGAAAACAATCAAATGATCGAAGTCATCTATCTCTAGCGAAGGACTAAAATTTAACTTTGCGGTACAATTAAGTTATTACTCTTAGTTTTGTTCTAGTATGCACCAGTAGATGGCGCTGTAAAATGTTTAATGATTGAAAACTGAATTGCATCATTTTTCGCGATTATTGAAATAAATTTCGAATGTAAATACTTATTTCGAATTAAAATCGTGATACCTCTAGATTTCATGATTAAAAAAATTGAAATCGTAAAATGTACTGAATCTATTCAGATTACAGGTTGTGTGTACTTAGATAACAATATTTGAATAATCTTTATAAAATATTTTCTTTGTCGCTTTACATTACCGAGTATTTCTGACGAAGATAACTGGCTGAGTGGATGTATCCGGTTTTCTTAAAAACGTCAAACTTTCCCATCTCTTTTAAAATCTTCATTTTTAGGCGTGTGTTTTGTTTGATAACGTGTGGGAATCATTATCTTATCTCTTAAGTAATAAAACCTGACGTTTTGCTTTCAGTATAAGAATACACGTAATCAAAGTACAATTAATATCTTTCTCTTTTGACGTTCATCTGAACCAGGCAGTGAGGTAACCGACATTATCATACGCAGACTTTGCGTCTGCTACTTAACCAAATCATGCGCCATAAATAACGTTTGGTGTATTAAGTATGACGGAAAAAAACGAGATTTTTTTCTTTTCATATATATATAGAGATCTCAAAGCGTAATTGCTGGATGTGATGTTAAAATAGATTTCATGAGAACTTGTCAAACCATTATTAAGAACGTAGGAGGAAAAAAAATATCAGACGAAAATAAAATAATTTCATACATTTATAATATTTTATCTGTATTAAAATGCTTTAAATGATACCTATCTCAATCACGTTTAAGCAATACCGATATTAAATGTATGAGTAGGGGGAAATAAAATAAATCGAGATTTATCTCAAACTTATTATGATTAAAAATCTATGGAAACATTGATTTTAAGGAGAAAATATTATTTATTTTACACTTTTGAATGAACTCAAAACACAGATATTTTTACATTACTTCATAACTTCGCGGTGGTGCGTTCTTTGGCCGTTTTTTAATTTTTTTTTACTCGTAAACACTATTTTTGATAGCATTTTTTTTTCTTACAACTACCTTTGGAATAATTTTATTTTTATCTCCAAATCCTGCGAATTCATCTGCTAGCAATGTACAAAGTCGGTCCAGTTACTTCTCAAGATCCTTTTGAAAGATATTTTTAAAGGAATCTTCTACATGCACTCAACTAAATGATTGTCAAATATGTTATATTGTACTCTATCCAGTTTGATTTTATCAATGTGGCACAAGAGCTGCACGACATTGCTATAGGTATCGGAACTCGAAATTCTCTAAGACTATAGACTTAGCACTTCAATTATTTCTTAACTTCCACATCATTCAATGAGAGAACTTTGAACCAACAGAACGTACAAAGCTGAAAGGTTTAACATTTCACTTATCAAATTTTCGTCAACGTCGAGTCTCGAACTTACTGTTATCTGTCCTCGCTATCTTATCACCTGAGTTATCATATTACATTAGAATACAAATTTCCCCGATTTAAAAAAGCTCGTTGATTTTCTTTAACTAGATTAATTTTGTTTTGGATTTCGAAAAACAATCTACTTTTCGGTGTAGTGTACTAACTTCATTTTTAAATATTGAGTTCAATAGTGGGATTATTTCCTTAATAAGCCGTGATACACGACATTTTATTTTATTTCGGATATTGAAACTCTTATTCCAAATACCCAACATTCAAAATAGCTGGCAAATTATACATACTTATTTACTGCGACATCTCGAAACAAGACCTAAATTTCAAACGAAATATGTTCGTCTGGTCAAAATTTTACATCTTTCTTTTTAACCTCATTTTTGATAGGCTCATATTTTCAAAAAATAAATTTAAATCCGTCTAAAATATATCTAGCTGTTGCAGTGGCATACTCAGAAAATAATTTTGGGGGATGCATATCGTCATTGCTATGACTGGACCAATTTTTTTAAATTTAGAATTACCACTTGGTAAAAACTAAATAATACGCTATGTCAATCTTATTTCTCTAACTTAAAACTGTTCAATTAGTGATTTAATTTTGTCAAATTATAAAATTTTAAAAAGTAATCATTATAGAAAAATAACTAAGGTATCATGAGAATAAAACTTGCATTTTGGGTATGGGCATTTTTAGGGATGCACTCATTCTCTTCATTTATAAACACTGAACCAGAGACATTCTTTTAGAAACAGTAGAGACTTTATCCTTTCTCAGGAATGGGCTGATTTTAAATCCTTTTTTTTTCTCTTCGTGATTAAAAAAAATTTAAGCATGAGCAGAAAAAAAAGTTCTTATAATTAAAATTTAGAATATCTATAATAGTACAAAAAATAATTATTCTGATGTATTTCAATTTCGAGAAAAAAATCTTCGGGGTTCATATGTCCTTTTGCACCTCCCTGAGTATTCCTCTGGGCCATTATAATTATTGATAAACTAAAAATTAATATGCATTGAGAAAATCTTTAAAATCTTTAAAAGGACCATTTTGCATGTTTAAAACAAATTCATGGAAAGCGAAGAGATACTTTAAAAAAAAAAAAAAAGTTGTCACTCGGAAAATTAAACACAGAATAGCAGTAAATATGAAATAGATGCTGTTTTTATACGATACTATAATTTCAAACAGTTCGCTCTCCACTTTTCAAATTCGCCTATTCAGGAGGTAGATATTTCAATGTCGCTTAAAATTATTGTTTTAGATTTATTATATTAAAGATATAAAATGAGAAGAATACCTTAAAAACAAGCGCTTTTTGCAGAGAGGGTAGAAAATATAATATTACCCCTGGAAAACTATGCAACTACTCAACAATAAAATATTTACCTCTGTGGTATTTATTTTGTCTCAGTGGCAACCTAGTGATCACGGTCGCGGACTCGCGGCCTTTGTACAGTGATAAGAAAAGGGTGATTTACTTTACATGGCCTATTCAACCAGTTATTTCCCCGTAATAATCTTAATGAGGATGATAATGTATGTATTTTTTGTTCCGAATCGAATGGTGATATATAACGATTGGAGCGAAGTGATAGAAGCTAAAGCTCTTTGAATAAATATATTTGGTTTTATTTATTTTCATTTGAAACAGTTCCCATATACCTAACATAAACAGGTACTGAAAACTCGTACTTGTTATATCGACAAAATATAAACACTTGGAAGCATAAACATATTTTTCGTCGTTTTTCTTTCGGTTTTTTGCTAGTCGGGATAAAATTGTCTGGAACTGAATTTGATAAGATTTAAATACATATCTGTTCAAACACTTAAAATTATTAGTTGACTCACTCACTCATTAGGATGCACCTCATACCGCTTGACAAAGACAGCTGAATTTTTATTAAACAGGTTGATTTTTTTTTTTTTTTTTTGATAAAGATGAAACAAGAAGGGATTTTTAAAATCTATAATTTCATTAAAAATGTAATAAACAAATTAAAAAAGAAGTCCGAATTTTAACTTTATATAAACTTTCGGGAGTCAAAAGATGTGCAATCATTCAACTCGAGAAAAGTCGCAGGCACTAGGTAGCAAAACATAAAATTCATTGAAATTAAAAAAATATTTAAATACAAAACATAAATAAAAAATAATTTAAATAATTAAATTACATTTAAAATAGCACTACTGTAATATATATTAAACACAATGAAATTCTTAAAATAAAGATACTTTTAGTTGACTTCCATCACAGTGTTCATTTCTTCCAGGAACTCAAGGTCTACAACGTAATCCATCTAAATATCTTGGCGCTCTAACTCTTGACATTTTCCCGCGATATC
The DNA here is from genome assembly GCA_019974015.1 of Nephila pilipes. Lineage (NCBI taxonomy): Eukaryota > Metazoa > Arthropoda > Arachnida > Araneae > Nephilidae > Nephila > Nephila pilipes. The sequence continues at coordinate 273,612 of BMAW01075419.1, forward strand.
CAAAAAAAAATCTGCTGCATGGTCATCTTCTTCGTTGACACATTCGGCACCAAAAAGAAACTGTCAATTTCAGGGAACTAATACTTGATCATGTGATAAGAACAATGTGGTCTCAGTGTTGAGATCCTAAAGAGTTAGAACTGACTCGGAGATTACTTATAATATCCTCATTTGTACATTTTCAGAACATGTTTCACTCTACATTGATGAAAAACTTAAGTTTTTCTTGAGCCTCTTCTGAGATTTTAAAATTAAAAGAATAACACTTTCGATCATTTTTTTCACCGTGGATCAAAATTTAGGCACTGTTGGTGGCATGAAATACCACTCCTAGTGCTTGACATAAATCTCAGCGGTTTTGAAGCAAATGATCTGAATTGTCTGATACAAA
>BMAW01075419.1:274012-426393 GCA_019974015.1 Nephila pilipes
CTTTTTTTAACCTTTCATTCATGGAGAATATAAACAAATTTTGCGCGCGGTATGGATCAGGAAAGCCTGAAGAGAAACCTTTGCTTCCAACTCAGTTACTTCATGTTCTTCAGGATAACATTCCTTCTTGACTTTGCCGAGCTCAAAATACGATGGAAAAATTTTCAGTGCTGATTTCAAATTGGTATTTTTTAAAATGAAGTACTGTGATTTGGAAGATTGAGAGATGTATTTAAGGCAAGTGTATCCTAATTTGAAAAAGAAATCACTTAAGATTTCTTATCGACATTGCACATAGTTTTTATACCTCCGAATCATCTGAATTATCCTGTACTATTTTAAATATTTTCGCTTTGATATTCTGACCTTTTTGCCACAAATTCATTTTCGCAGCAAAAAGTAGTTCCCTTCTCCCGACCTCCAACTTGCATGTCGTAGAAGCTTGGACAGGGAGGAGTCAACTCAAGTATTGACTTCGTCACTTGACCTAGGTTCAAAATTACGACTCCAGCAACCCTAGAGTTGGTTCTGATTGAAAATGTCAATAAACTATCGTATTCTACGTTAATTTTAACTTCTGGCACACTAGTTCTATGACAGATCATATAAACTATGCTCCAATTTGTGAAGCTTGATTACATCCATAAAAAATATTGTCCAGCATTAATGATTTCGAGAAAGGAAGAACGCAGTTCTTCAACAGAAAAAAAAAGGTAAAAAACAGGAAGACAATGGAAAAAACGTAGAGCTCGATAATTTGAACTTCCTTTTCTCCATGAAATATTTATATAGAGAGGATGCTGATTTCACAAATGACTCGAGGCAAGCTTTTTTCTAAAGGAAAATAAAATTTATGGATCGATAATGTAAAAGGTTCGTGCTATAAAGTAGGCTCACTGCTTCATTTCTCCTCTATTTTATTTAAAATCACAATCTCTCTTTTTTTTTACATATTTTATATCAGACTTTAGATTTAATTTTAGCTTTAAAAATGGTATTTGGTTAATTATAATCTCTAGACAAGAAGTTAGTTACCAACAGCCATTTGTATAACTAATGTGTAGTGTTAATTAAAACAGTCAAATTGTGATAATAAAAAAATTAATTGAGATGCATCAAATTAAATAGCCTTCGGTCAATCAAATTTTTCATTAAACAAACAAATTACAAAAATGTATTGGTTGTAACATTTCGAATATCAAATATTTTTAAATTAAATTTTCTTTCATAGATACTTTTCTTCTATATGAAAAATGAAGCTAAATTATATATTTAAGATAGGCAAATGTATCTCTCAGAACCTCGTGCGGCTCATCTTTAAATGCGACTCCCTTTGAAAATTAATATCAGTTTGTATAATTTTTTAAAACATTTTTTTCCATGAGTCTTGTTAAATTGACTAAGTAACAAATATTTTGCTGTACTGATTTTAAAGTATGTTTATTTGTGTTGTCTAGATATTTTCACTTCTTTAATTTCATATAAATCCGCGTGTATTGGCACTCTGCTGGCGCAGTCAGTGAACTTATGCAATATTACTCGGCCGATGCAGAATATCTGTGCATGATGGACATTTATTTTAGTGATAGTTTTCCTATCAGCTAAGTGTCCTAATTCTTACTTTTTCAAAAACTCTGGTTACTAAATTTTTTATTAACCAATTTAAACCTGTTGTAAGACCTGTTTTGATTGTCAAAATTATAATAGTGTGAGCCATCTGGCAAAAACTCTAAATTCTGTCATAACATTTAGAAAAGGAAAAGAGAAAAAATACATATCATTAGAAAAGGAAATTTTGCTTTCAACTTAATGTTCCTTACAGACAGGCTAGACAATTTACAAACACTTAATTTGGCTTTACAAGGAAAAGAAATTTTCATTGATTTATCACTAGCTGTGTTTGGTTTGGGAATGACACGAACTATATTCAGTTTTTGAGTATTAAGTACTTTTGTTGTGTTTTCTTTGTATTCTTTGTTCCCCCTTTTTTTTAAAGTTATTTAAAGGGTCATAAATTCCAAAAATGCATTTACTTCTTAAATAAATCAAGGTGAATTAATTAAAGAGCAAACCAAGAAAATTACGAAAGGACTCTTTAGAAGAAAATATTCACTAGATGAATACCAAGGAAAATAGGAAGAATTCTGAATTCAAACCTAGATTTGAAAAGTTGAAATCAATATTTGCATATTTTGTGAACAAATTTTTTGTGATTTCGTTGATGATGGATTTCCAATTTTGGAAATAACGCTCGTTTGAAATAACGTTGAATAAATGACCGGGAAATTGAAAATTTTTTAGACGTAAAAGAGGGTCAGAAATATTGCAAATGCAACACAAATCTATTTCCGAAACTGAATTTTGGAAATTCGTGCCAGAATCAAAATATCCACGCTTAAAGAAAGTTACTAGCCGTATAACTGCAATTTTTGGTGCAACATGTTATTGCGAATCTTTGCACAATACAGAGAAGTTCATGAAGTCGAAATATCGTTCGCAGTTGTCGACCGATAATCCTCTCTCAGAACTGCAGCGAAAGTTTTTAGCAAATGTTACCCCAGATTTCAAACATTTGACTAAAAGAATTTGTTAAATGGTATACTTTTTGTTGAATCCACAACTCAATTACATTTTGTTTTTATTATTGAAGTTCAGAAATATTTTTTTTTCTATTTTTCCTTTTCTTAATTATGTTTCTTATACATACTTTCCATTGCTCTTACGACTCGTATAGAGAATGTCTTCTACACTAAAGCAAGTCCGTTTCAATAGCCTCCTCCAAATGTTTCTATCAGACACTATAGTCCTCCAACGATTGGTTTTTAATATCTTAAGATCTGTTTCCGTACAGACAATCCATCTAGAATGGGGCTTTCCTTTTCTTTCTGATACCGTCTACTTTTACAAAGGTCAATTTTTAATAAAATCTATGTTCTCACATTTAAAAATATGCCCGAGCCATCTGATTCGAAAAGTTTTAAAAACTCATTACTCGCAACATTTTAAGTTACCTATATATTTCCTGATTAAACAAAATTCGTCACTTATTATTCTCTATAAGAATTTTTTTTCAAATATTAAAAGCATATTCTCATCTGACATTTTTAGTGGCCAGCACTCATAAGGATTTTAGATAGATTTATCGTTGTGCCCAAACGCCCAATAACTAAGACTTTATCAAATTTTTTAACCATAATATATATATATATATATATATATATATATATATTGAGAGAGAGAGAGTATATAACTACATTAATTAAATTATTTGTATTTAGGTATTTAATATTATGTAAGTATGGTGTGGTTCTTTTTAATACAGTGCTCTCTCGGTAATCCAGCAGATATCAGACCAGAGCACCGCCGGATTATCGAAAACGCCAGATTACTGCGAAATCACTAATATTAACGCCTTTAAACAGCAAAAATTTATGTATTATTGTATAAAATTTAATATAGTACTCGCAAAGAAAGTGACTAAAACTACAAAAAATATACTATTTCAAACAAAGAGCATACAATATTCCATTGTAGTAGAAGCCATAAGATAACGCCTGTAAGGCTTGTTATGCAAAAATGCATCATTACTGGCAGGCCGTAAATGTGAAGTATCTGATTATTGGGGAGGGAATACTATAAATGGAAACTTCAGAATTCACATCTCTCACCGATATCAAGCGTTATATGTAATATAACATAAGGTCACAATTCTTAAAATTTTAGATGGAAAGGAATAATTGAAATTTGATTAAAAGAACATTTTCTGATTTCCGATTAAAAGAAATTTCGATTCTAGAAGTGAAATTTTATTAAAATAATTAAGACGTTTAAGATTTAGTACTCTACAGTTTAGCAATCTATAAACATTGAAAAAAAAAATCTGAAAATTCGCGCCACGACATTTAGAGACCGTCTGATCCCGAGAGTAGACGTAGCGAAATTTGGACGTGTCTCAGAATCTCTGACATCCGACATTCGAAAAGAGGATGCAAGCAGACGAACAGACAAGGAAGGTGATGCAATACCCCTCGTAATTGTAACGCTATAAATACTCAACTAGTTTGATCCAATTGGAACCCGTAGAACGTTGAACCGAAGTGAAAGCAAAGCGGATGTTGGAAGCGAATTCGGATCTATTTAGTACCGTGAGAGAGCGTTTTTCAAGGCCTAGAAACGCACCTTCCTTTTGTTCGGTGAGAATAATAATAAAAAAAACATCTGTTTGAATCGTCTGAAAGAGTATCTATTTTTAAAGTAGTGGATTTTTTTGGGAGCGTTCTTCTGGAAAAATTTTTTTACCTAAAAAATACTAGCATGTGATGTAAGATGGTTGTGAATGAACACAATAAATAAAGTGCATTAACCCCTGTATTGGAATCGATGCTTAAATAAAACTTTGAATCTAAGTAGTCTCCCTGGCTCATTGCTGGCTCTATTTTCTGTAAATTTTTGAAGAATTGCAAATAAAATTACCTGTTGTGCTTTTAAATTAACTCGAAAGAAAAGTGAATTGTTATTATTTAATGTATTGTTGTGTATATTGCTTTAAATATATGAATTAATATTGATTGTATATATAATGTACTTTGACATTCTAATTCCTAATGTTAGAAGGCAGAAAAAAATTAAATCTTTTAAAATTGGAAAAAAAATGTCAACAAGTTTAGTAAATAATTGAAAGAAATCTCTCTCTTTGTTCAAACAAAAAGAAGAAGACAAGATTCTAAAATCAGCGAATAGAATATTTTATATTTGCATATCTATTTCTTTCAAAACTTTTGTTAAGCTATAATAAACTTTTTCTTCCCATGAAAATGCAGATTATTCGAAAGCTTTGTTAAAACTTTATGATCTGTAAATCAATGATTTTATTGATGATAAAAATTAAAATCAGTAAAATAAAGCTAGACCTAATTTTCAGAATTCATTCAAAAAAGGCAACCGAAGATATTTATAAGTAGTAAGTAACCATCGTAACATCGATATACATACATTTTTTGTTAGATATATCTGGATTCCAAAAAAAAATTCGAATATTTTTAATCCAATTATAACGGTGTATTTATAACCCCTTATTTATCAATTAGGAATTACATAAAAGTATGAATTTTTAAACCGACTGTAAAAATTTTATTTTTCTGTTAGTCTCCATTTTACAAATTATACGCCAGTAATTTTAAAGCGTCAGCTTTTAATATTAAAAAAAGATGTCCAGATAAAAATTGAGGAATAAAATTCTCTCTCTCTTTTGTTTATTTCATGTAATAAAGTAGAAATCTGATAGAAATGCTAGGGTGAATGCTTAAAATTCAATTAAGAGTTAGGATGCTTCCTAGGTATCGATAATAAAGGACATGTAAATACTCAGTAAATTATGCTACTAGTAAATCCATTGTTATAAAAAGTAAAAACTTTCTACACGAATCCTAAGAAAATTTTAATGCTTCGAATAAATTTCCAATTTGAATAAGACTAAAAATAATGCAAATTTCTTTTAGAAATTTATAATACAATTAATTTAGAAATTGATTACTACAGTGTGAGAGCAAATTTAATTACAAAATAGTTACAGAGGAAGGATATAAAACATCAAATGAAAAATTATATTAATAAGCCTACTGTTTATGGCTTATTAATATAATTAAATCAAAAAAGATTAAAAGGAAATTAAATTAATAGTTTATAACAAAACAAACTTTCAGAAAACCCTGTTTTATTTGTTGATACGATGAAGTTGGGTAATTTAATTTTTATTTGTTATAAATATAATTTTTTCATCCAATATAAAAATATTGGAAATGCTTTAGAACATTAGCATTAATAAAATATTTTAATACTTATCTCAGAATTTGTAATTAATTCTTTGTAACAGCTATATAAATTAGTGAAAATATATGTCAGATTTAATTATGGGTTTTTAATATCTTTTTCTTGCTGATTATAAAAGGAACGATTAAAAAGTAATGAGACAAACCTTTGCCAAGATTCCAGACCACATTTAGATCCTCCACAATCGAATAAAATTATTAAAAATTCTATAAAATGCTGCATTTAAGATTCTTAAATGTATATATAGAAATATACATTTTTTTATCTTTACCCAAAAATGTATTCTATTTTCAAAAAATCTTTATTCAGCATTTAACGCGTGAAGTGCAAATTAACTGTTGAAATTAATATATCCTGTATTCAATTTAGGGAGTTAACTTGAGCACAGGATGTATCAGATAAAGAAAGTATCAAAATAAATGCTTTTGAATTATGAAAGTTTGACTGATAATTTGGTACTATTATTTTGTTGATAACTCAAATATGAAAAGTAATGCATGAATGAAAATCTACTTTATTATTATTATTTTTTTTTTTTTTCAATTTTAATTCATTCAAAAAATTATCCTAAATGCCGAATATTCCTTTCGTTAATAAGTTATAATATTTTACTCATGCCTATGTAATATGAATACAATAATTAATAAACAGCTTCTGCTCGTTGTAAAAATTTGAATTTCTAAAAGTATTACTATTTTATAAAAAAAAATAATAATTTTGCAACAACAGTAACAAACGGTAAAAAACGAATTTTTTTAAACATGGTTTTTTTTCAAACTTCACATTTTGCTTAGCATAATTTTTATACCTTAAATTTTAAGTAACATTCGCCTGTCAGTACCATTTACTTTCAGGAACATTCGCCTGTCTTGAAGGTGGGTAGTAATGTTACGAACATGAATTGTTACTTCCCTGCAACACTTCTCTTTTTAAGGAAAAGATGGAAATGCAGAAATGTCACCAGTTCACAAAAGAGAGTCTAAGCAATAATTCCTTCACCTTGGCAACGGATTTGGTGACTTGGGGAGAAACTTGGTGAAAAATTTAATTTAAATAGTTTTAATCAATTTATTTTAATAAAAATTAAATTATAGTATTGTCATCCAAACCAATCGTGTTTTGAAAATTTCAGCTCAATTGGGCGCTATAAAATTTGAGAAAAAAAAGCTTTTAAAGTTCTGACCCAGGCATAGTTACAATGTGAGTAGAAGAAAACGCATTAAAAATACCAAAGTCTAAATTTAAAGGGCAAACAAAATGTACATGAATCAGATAATAATTAACAGATTGAATACAATTTTCAGTCTTTTTGTTTTTTTAAAGTTGCTATATTTTCGATTTCATCATTAAATACCGAGTTATTCTAGTAAGAAATAGATAGATTGAAATGAATTTGAATATCGAACATTTAAAAAATAAAAAAAAATATCTAAATCCCTCAATTGTATTAATTTAAAACACTTTTGTTACACATATTAATAAACGTTTTGGGCTAGGTACTAACAATCCATTTAAAATTCAGTTTTACGATTTTAATGTAATAAAAACACATTTAAATAAACATAAAAATAAAAGTTGTTCATTAGAATTTCGTAAAATTTTTAGTTAATAATTCAATATGAGCTCACATTATGTTTCTTTGCATCATTTTGATGAGCCCACGGTAGCCTAGTGGTCATGGACACGGACTAGTGGCCAGCGTTGTGTCGTCGAGTCATGGATTCGATTCACGATGCCACTAAAAACCCACCGTGCAGCAGGGCTGATACATTTTAAATCTAATCAAGATTCAAAGTCCTTTCGTTAGCATGGTGGAAAAGTTTGGAGATAGAGGTGGCAGGTGTCGTTTTCAATAATTGACCGAGGCTCCAGATTGTGAGATCCGGCTCCAATAGTCCTCATGTTGCTTCTCAGTACAATGTTAATAACTACATCACATCACACATCATTTTCACAAAATGTTTCTCTTTAAACTACAAAATAAAATAAAATGAGACTCGAGCAGAAACGAACGAAATACGAACGAATTTTTTGTTGTTGTTGTTAATTATGATAATACTCGTATGTATACTTTTCGTTACTGTCATCTGATATTAAAAAGAAAGAGAAACATAATTAGTTTTTGTTTAGTTAAAAATATTACTTCAAAGTTAAAAACAAGCGTGTGATGATATTCGATTCTTTTTGAATTAATCTGACTCTACAGCTATGCAAGGAATAGTGGTGAAGGATCTTGTAATTTCAGACCACACACTCTTAAATAACGAGAATAATACCTGAGCACCTAAAACGGTATTTTATTCTCCCAATTTCTACACCTAGTTTTGACTTTCAGAACCAATTCTATTTAATATGTAAATATTAAATACATTAACATGAGTCTTAATTAAAATCAAGAATCAGTTACATATTTACCTCGTTATATATTCATTGATTATTAAGTTCCAAAATTTAACCATCCAATTACCACTAAGCAATGTTCTAAACTAAGCGTGCAACTACTATGATTTTAAAGGTAGTTAAATATGCTCAATAATACATCTAAAGAGCTAGAAATTTAGATTAAAATGAATACTCGGAAACTAAAACATTTATTTCCTATAAACACTTACATATTTTTACGATCCCTTAGTTTTCAATTTTTGTGGTACTTTTAATAAGAAAACGAGTTCGCACAGCTGTAATAAAAATGTCATAAACAGCTATTATAATAAATTATACATGTCATTTTAACCAAAAAATTCTACCATATTTATTGAAGATTTATCTCAATGACATTAAAAGTACGAATATAAGAGAAATAGAGTCCAGATTCTCGAAGTCAATGATTCTTGGAAGCTATGCAGGTCACAAGCAGTCAAAAATTGTCGCGTTTCATAATTTGGATGCCAGAGCTCTCTCTATACGATAATAAATCACTCGAAAGTGCGATAGTCTCTTACAACGACTGAGCAGATAACGCGTTCGAATCAATTTATGGGACTACTTAATAAAGAATTTTATTTATGATGATTTCAGGAATTCGAATACAAGAGTGAAGTCCAAGGTGATTGATTAATCTCAAAATTAATTCTGAGATCAACTTTTGGAATTCTACAGAAACAAGTAGATACTGAAGAAATGTTTATTGAATAAGATACTGACATAAAACGGTCTGCAAGAAAAGAATTCTAAGAAAATTCTAGAATTTTGGCCTAATGTTCATTGAGTAGAAAAACTGTTATTCATTAAGAACGTTGGCCTTTCCTTTCGTTTCAATAACGTATATCCATGATACAATACAAGCGCACGACTGTGACTTAACTTTTATTTAATTTCAATTTCCACTTAAATATAAATATTTTTAATATTTTTTAACATAATTCCATTGAAAAATAGGTTTTTATTTCCGCGATATTTGTCATTTACAGATAGTAATGCATTAGATATTAACGGCGTATTATTCCACTAATTTGAAACTGGAATTGATTACGGGACATTTTACATCAGAATTCGTGAGGAGAACTACTTTTTAAAATGTATTTATTGAGGAATTACTTCATATGTATCATTTCTCTCAATCGACTTCCAAAGTTAAAATTAAATATATTTTCAATGAACTCTCAAAATTTAAACAGATGTGCTTCAAGCACAATTTGCACCAATCGTTCTAGGTATCACTCATTCAAAGAAGGAAGTCTGAATTTACTTCTCTGTTTTTAGTGCCTCGACAAAAGAAATCCATTCACAAAATAACAATTTTTACATAAAAACTGAAACCATAATCAGCTGTCATCACACACGTATTTTTACGTTAAAAAGCTTTCTCAAATCCCTTTCCTGTGCATTATTAAATTCTTTTGGGGAATTTTAATTTCCAAAAATTATATTACAATAAATGAAGCAGTGCGATGTATATGGGGTAGAACGATTGGAAGCAGGAAAAAAAAAGATTAACTTAACTCTTACCTAGCACATTAGTAGAGTATCGGTAAACAATAACAAGTGATCAGGATATTACTAATTAAATAAAAGGTCCGCAATGGGTTAAGGAATAAGTTAAGCAATATTTTCAGATTTTCGTAATATTTGCTTCATTTTAAATCACATACTTTCAATTTCAAATCAAATTCATTGCATTTCTCATTAGGAATAAAAATAGCATTAAATAAGCTTTTCATTCAAAATTTTTCTTTATTCATGTTTTTGATTTCTTAATGAGGATGTAACTGTAACAGGAAATCTAAAACTAATTTATTACCTTTCTCGATGTCGAATATCACTTTCTCCTTTTGTCTGAAAACAATATAAAAATGGTTCTATTTAAAATTAGTTAGCATCATTGCTTAAAAATGATTTGATATGACCAATCCAAGTGTTTTGGAAACCAGCCTGAAAGCTAATTTATTAATTACTAAAAAATTATGTGTTAAAATATTGTGAGTCTATATTTCATTATAGCTTAAATATCATTTTTTCTTAAATAAATTTATCCGTGTTCCAACGACATTCAATCATATGTTTTAAATGATTTTTATAGTTTATGAAAGTTTTAGACAAAAAAATCATTATTAAATTTTGATACTTACATTAATGTTTAAATGTCTTCTTAAGATACAGTAATCAAAATATTGAATACAATAATTTCTCTGGGATCAAATCAATTTTGCATTCGGTAAAATCCCTGACTTCAAAACAAATAGTAAATAATAAATCGTATAAAATCTTCAGCTGTTAAGATACGACAAAATGGATATTTTACGTATATTCATAAAAGTTTTCATCACTTAAATTTGAATTTATAATTGACACCTCAAAATGTTAACTAAGATTTTATTAATGTTTTACATCTATATTTTATAATAACATGAATAAAAAATAGTTAGAGATTTTAATATTAACTCTGTCGAAAGAGAATGTAAAACATCATTTAATATCTAGCTTCAAAATGTAGCATGAGAGTGAAACTTACATTTTTTGAATGAATGAATTCTTGTATTGTATAACAGTTTAGTTTTTTTAACGGAGTGATAAAAAATAATTTTTCAAAACTTAGGGGAAAAACTTGTGTGAGTGATTACAATTTTGTAAACAAAAAATATAAGTTATTTCTCTTTGAATCACATATAGAAATGCACTTATTTTTATACATAATACGGAGTGTAAGAAATTATCATAAAGAATGGCATTAAAGTGTTCTGAAAAGGTAATAAATAATTGAAAGGAAATCTGAAAAACTATATAAATCTTCTACATACCGTGTACTCTTAAGAAGATACAATCCTCTTTACATTAGCTTTTTAGAATATGGGCCATTTACAAAGGAATATCCCAACTTTGAAGGGCTGATGTTATAAAACCAAAGAAGTTACAAATTTTTTGGATGAATTAAAGTAAAAATAATATTTTGAAGTTTATAAAATTATAGATGTTCAATGTTAGACCCACCGCCAGAAATAAGAAAAGTATCAATTCAATGGTAAAACTCCTCCTGTCAGAAAATGAGGTATCTAGCTTTTTGTAGCAATAGGAATAGTCAAATCTATAGCATATCCGAGTAAGTAATGCCAGTAACTATGAACTCGTGGGAAAAGAATGGGCCGAAAACTTTGTCTTGTGATATGGCAGAAAATGCATTAACCTGCAGCAAATTGCTTTTCTCTTCAACGGTTGCTGTACACCATATGAGAGCATTGCGTCGGCTCACTGTACATTAAGTACAAAACATCGCTTCATCACATGAGACAAGTTTAGACATGAAAAAATCGTCTTGTCGAGCTCATTAAGAGCAAATTTGCAAAACTAGTCCTCTGCTCATTGTCCTTAGAGATCAAGTTCGGGAATCACGACTTTGAGGTCCCCTTGTGATATATATTTCTTTCCTGAGGGCTTTGTTTCATTCATTAAACATGGGTGACGTAACTCCCCCCCCCCGGGATATCCTTGCGATTCTTCTGCATTTTCGACCATCCTTCTTATCTATCTAATCTTTTTTCCACCTCTATATCACAGTTACAACAAATGTTTGAGCAGCTTGATCAGATCTGATTCTGTCACCATAAACCCTAATTGTCACTTACGCTATGTTCATTATTATTTTAGGAGTATGTGAAAAAAAATTTGTATCATCGATTTTAAATCGTTCGTGCTTCTGATATCTAGCATTTACAATTTTATGAACTTCAAAGTATTATTTCTAGTTTAATTTACACCAAAAGTTTTTAACTTCTTTAGTTAATAAAAGGAACCCTTCAAACCTGGGATATCCTTTAGTAAGCATCATATATAATGTAATTCAAAATTACTCGTAATTTTTGCTAATAACAGAAGTAGTTGTGTAAATATGTCACTATTGGAAATATTAATATAATTTAATAATTTATATGCATTATGTAACTGATAAACTGAAAGCAATTCAGTTCAAGTGAGAGTAAGTGAATATATACTACCAACAATATATTGACAACAGCAAGCTATAAAAATTGCCAACAATTACACTATATTTAAAATCACATTGCAAACAACAAAGATATGATTAAAGGATAATAGACATTATTTTGAAAAATAATTTTTTGAATAAACCTTCTGGGTTATCTCTTCATTCAATGGCAAAGCTTCATTATTTCAAACTTTTATTTTTACATATTCTAATGGAAAAGAGTTAAAAAGTATTTTATGAAACGCGTTTTTACAAATCGTTCAACATTAAATGCACTGAAATCTTACATTTATCAAAATATAAACTTGTGAATACAATAAAATAACTCGAATTTATCTTAAATGCTTGAAATCATTACCTCGAAATAGAAAGAAAATTACAATTTTTTCCCCTGAAATTTATAGATACATATTTAAATTTCTTTGAAGTAACAACGTGGACTAACGCTTAGAGAGTATTTTGAATATCATTTTTTTGAAGAAGAAAAAATTTTTACAAAAATTTAACTTTTACTTTTTTTTTAAATTTTTTTTATTTCGAATACTTGCTTTCGAAAAAGATCCAGTTCCAACTAGTTCCAAAACAACCTCCTTATGACCTTCATGGACGTAATTACTATGCAGGAACGTTATTCAGATTTTGCTCCTTCTTCTCCACTGTACATTATTTCTCAGAAAATGGTAATGGCTTCTAATTCGAAATAAGTTTGAGAAACCTTGGTGTAACATTCAAAAACTCGTTCGTAATGATGAATAAGCGTTAATACCATTTTCTTACAAAAAAATGTATTCTATTTCTTGCTTTCCTTGAAGTTTTATCTGAATTGGTTTTGGTTTTGGTTCCCATTTTAATTCTCTCTCCATGATACTTCACCCAAAAATATTTTAAAAAATGTTTCTTCCAATTCTTCATAGAAATTATATGGCACATTTTTGAAACATGAAAAGAAACCATTTTTGGGAAGTTATTTTTATTTAAACTTTTTTTTTACTTGAGTAAAAAGAGAGAGAGAGAGAGATTTCTCGAGTTTTTTTTTGATCATAAAGTCATATTTTGCTCTGGGAATAAAAATTAATATTAAATAAATTATGTGAATTTTAGAATAAATTTTCTTTTCTGACTGGGAACAAAGTAATTTTTTTTGTTCCTGCAAATTTGATTGTACAAACAGAAGTCTATTGAACTCTGAATGATATCTGAGAAAATATGAACAAAAATTCAAAAGACAAACTTACAAGAAAATGTTTAATAGGAATCAAAATTAAAACATGATAATGAGTCAGTCATACAAATATGCTATCATCACTGCATTATAATAAAGCCAAATCTTAGTAGAGTCATCTACAATAAACGAAAATGCAACTGAAGTTAATTTCATGGAGAAAATGGAAATATTACTGAGTTTCCTAATATGTATTATTTAAATGTTATAAGGTACAATTTAGTAGTCTTATCTTCATTATTGGAATTACAATCCAAAAAATTTAAAATTAAATTATATATATATTTAATTTAAAATTAAATATATATATATATATATATATATATATATATATACCGTAATAAGCCAAACAAAACGCGATATTTTTTGACTAATCATTTCCCGTTAATTATTTTGAAAAATAATTTTTTGAATAAACCTTCTGGGTTATCTCTTCATTCAATGGCAAAGCTTCATTATTTCAAACTTTTATTTTTACATATTCTAATGGAAAAGAGTTAAAAAGTATTTTATGAAACGCGTTTTTACAAATCTTCATTATTTCACTATTTATCGACTTGCGCTAAATTCGAGGTATAAGTAATGGAATGATGTAATAACTCTTCTTATTAATTTATAATAAATAATATTAACCTGTTTTATTAATTATTTTAAATAAATGCTTATCTTAAATAAATGTTTATTGTAAATTATATTTCCTTTGAAATCTTTTATCTTAAATGCATCCATTTTTTCCTGACTACCTTATAAATATTTTTGGCGTCTCGTAACATTCAGGCTAATACGGTTCATTAAAATTAATTAATAAAATAATTCAAAGCAAAGCAAAAAGAAATGGTGATGAAAGTGAAATGAAACAATAAAAATGGAACCCAGTGTGTGAAAAAGCTATTTCGTGTTAAGGACGGAAACTACTGTGTTAAACTAAATTTGCATGCAAAATTAAGAGTATTTTCAAATTATATCTATATTTACAAGAAAGTATTTAACCAAAGGCACTAATTATGTCCCCGAAGAATTATGCAAATATTCCTAGTCGAATACGTAAACGAACAAGTGTATGTCTGGAGAGTTGTGACAGTGAAAAGAATATAAGCGCGCAAAGAGTTTTCATCAGTTTTTGTGCTCGCATTCCTCCAAAACATTCGCCGTCTTTTTAGCAAGGGTTGGGTAAATTTTATAAAGTATCAGGTAAAATGAGCAGTCACGAACATATAGCTGACGAAATGAGATGGAAAATTTTTCTGTAGTTTGGAGGCAAGCCAATCACAAAGGGAAGTGACAATAGAGCTCAATGTAATGCCCAGTCTAAAATTTGTGAAAAACTTTTCAGGACACTGGATCCATTTCGAGGAGATCTGGATAAGTTCGACCAAGATCCATAACAAAATGAGGTGTTCGAATGAGGATCGTTATTTGGCACTTTTTGCGCGACGGCAGAGGACAGTTATAACTCCATAGTTCTCAATATGCTATTACTGGAACCCGAATTTCCCAGTGTACAGTTGTCTGATGGCTTCTTTAGAGAAGGCTATGTCCCAGATAACCCTTTGCTTGCATCTCATTCACTGCAACACACAAGAGAACGTGTTTAACATGGTGCAGACAACATGCACCTTGGACCAGATTTCAGTAGAATGCCATGTTTTTTACAGATGGGTCGAGATATAACACAGACACTGATTCTCATCAAACTAATATCTGGAGAGAGCCCGAGACACGATACCATCTCTTCTTCATCATAGAAAAGGATCATCACTGAGGTAGAAGTGTAATGGTTTAGAAAGACATTATGATGGACAGCCGCAAACCTGTGCATGTATTTGGCAAAATCTCCTTGGTTGTTATAAGATACAGAGAGGAGATCTTAGAGTCATATGTTTGACTTTTAAAAGGCGCAGTTGGTCCTAGGTTCCTATTAATGGACAACAACGCTCATATATATAGGGCTTAGCTGGTAGTCGATTACTGGAAAGAATATTCGCCGCATGGATTAGCCAGTCATAACAGGTCAATTGAACAGTCCCCGGCCTGACACATAGATGGCACTACTAGAATTAAATCCATATGTTTTTAGTTATCCCTAACCCTCAAACAAAGCGTGTATAAATTTGACAGCTATCGGATCATTAGTTTGTGAATTATAGCATTTTGAGTGAAGCAACTTTTGTTATTGTGAAAAAAATGGATAAAAAGGAATTTCGGGTGTTGATAAAATATTGCTTTTTGAGGGGAAAAAATACAGTTGAAGCAAAAACTTGGCTGGATGCCGACTTTCCGGACACTGCCCCAGGAAAATCAACCATCAAGGATTGGTATGCTAAGTTTAGACGTGGTGAAATGAGCACCGAAGACGGTGGACGCCCAAAAGAGGTTGTTACCGACGAAAACATTAAAAAAAATCCACAAAATGATTTTGAATGACCGTAAATTGAAATTGAATGAAATAGCAGACACTCTAAAGATATCAACTGAACGTGTACATCATATCATTCACGAATATTTGGGTATGAGAAAGCTCTGTGCAAAGTGGGTGCCGGCTAGCTCACTTTTGACCAAAAACAACGACGAGTTGATGATTCGGAGCAGTGTTTGAAGATGATCAAGCGTAATAAACCCGAGTTTTTGCGTCGATATGTGACAATGGATGAAACATGGCTCCCTCATTTCACTCCGAAGTCCAATCGACAGTCATCTGAGTGGACTGCACACGATGAACCCGCTCCAAAGCGAGGGAAAACGCAACAGTCGGCTGGCAAGGTTATGGCGTCTGTATTTTGGGATGCGCATGGAATAATTTTCATTGACTACCTTGAAAAAGGAAGGACCATCAACAGCTACATAGCGTACTATACATCAGCTACATAGCGTAGCTACATAGCGTTATTGGACCTTTTGAAGAACGAAATCGCCGAAAAACGGCCGCATTTGAAGAAAGAGAAAGTGTTGCTTCACCAAGACAATGCACCGTGTCACAAGTCAGTGAAAACGATGGCAAAAAACCATGAATTGGGCTTCGAATTGCTTCCTCATCCACCGTATTCTCCAGATCTGGCCTGAGAAGGAGCCATACGCCATATTCCAAAGAGATCCACATTAGATTCATTTTCAAATTGATATCACAATGTGGAATTGGGACATTTCTGTACTATGCTAATCATGCATATATAAAATGAGGATTATTACTGATAATCATCCTTACATAAAACGACCTTTGAATGTTACATTTCCTTTTGTGTTATAAATACATAATCATTCCAAATTTCATTAAAATCTACCCATTAGTTTTCTTCAGAAATGTAAATACACAGAAATTTTTCTTTAATATTCCACACGATTGTAGTTTGATGGTATCACTTTTCCTCCTTTGCTACTTGGAAGGCTGATACGGAAATATCCAAAGCATAACATAATATAGTAATTAAAAGAAAAATAATAAATTAGCATTTGGAAGATTTGAAATAAAATCAAACAGCGGTAAAGATAAACAATAACAAAAGTAATTAAGTCATAATTACTTATAAAAAGGTTTGAAAGACAT
Organism: Nephila pilipes; assembly: GCA_019974015.1. NCBI lineage: Eukaryota > Metazoa > Arthropoda > Arachnida > Araneae > Nephilidae > Nephila > Nephila pilipes. Next base: position 291,023 of record BMAW01075419.1, read on the forward strand.
GAATTCCAATTAAGAGAGTAGATACGTAAGTATTTTCAATAATACAGCTGCTTAATAGATATTGATACCCGAAGTTTCAAACCGTCAATTCACACCAAACACCAAAGAAATGCAACCAGAAGTAACTGTTATTAATGACCTTGCGCAAACGGGTGAAGTCCAAAATGTGTATAAACTCAAGCTAAACATATACTATATGATATCATACGTGGGTGGTGTTGGTGGGGTGGGTAGTGTTGCGTTGTGTTGTGTGTGTGAGTGTGTGTCGTGTGATTTAAAATATTGTTGGATAAGCGATTTTTAATTTATCAAACAAAAGAAAACAAATTCAGTTAAAATTATAAAAATACGTAACGAACAATCTAAGAAAGACATACGAAAACCAAACAAAAAAAGATAAAAATGCGGAAAACGATGAATGAATGATAATACAACTCAAATCTAACTAAAAAAGAAAAATTATAATTACAAAAGGAAGTAATTTAAAATTAATAGACGTAAACCAGAAATATCTAAAATATGAATGAAAAAAAAAAAAATTAAAACAAACTTTGTTACCCTTCTTATCGGAAAAAAAATTTTTTTTTAGACAAAAGAGCAAAATAATACATTTAAAGTTGTAACAGACTTTAGAACATTTAGCTGGGTTATTCTAGAGTTAGTGACTAAACTATCCACATTAACAAAATATATCAATAGAAAAATTGTTATAAAACCTATCTATTATAACAAAGACTATGGAAAACCATTAATATATTATAAGAAGATCCATTACCATGTAAAAAATATCCAAAATGATGAATGGATTAGTAAGAATTAAAAGCAAACGAGAAAAGAAAAACCAATTAGAATATAAATTTTAAAAAACAACAAAAATAAGAATACTGGAAGAAGAAAATTACTGTATTCTGTAATTTTGTACTCTTTAAATTAGTTTTCAGAAATTTAAAAAAATAATTAGCTTGCTTGCAAATATTATACTGTTTATTTAATTTATTTTACATACATATCTAAAGAATTATTAATATAATTCAAAATAATATAATTACGTAGAATATAATTGCATAAAATAATTCTAAAAATAGACAAACTTAAATTGGTATCAAAGAAAGGTACTATGTTCACACACACACACAAAAAAAATCAAAAATGTCTCTTTTGTCACAAATGTTATTCCTTGATCCGCAATTTTTAAAATCTAAATATTTAGTTTCAAGATCATTTTTATTTGTTGCATTAATTTCAAATAAATCAGGAAAAACACATAAATCAGGTTTAAATTATGCGTAAAATTTATTTTGAAGTATTAATAAGACAGTAATGCATCTAAACAAAATACAATTTTTTTTAATAAAATTATGTTCATAGAACTGTAAATATATAATAGCAAAACTATTACTAGCAGAGCCACCTTGTAGTATGCCTTGAATTTGCTTATACTTTTTATTATTAAATATGTTTTCAAATCAATATTAATTAGAAATTTAAATCTGTCATAAGAAATGAAATTATTAATGCTTAACTTTTTAAAAATTATCAAGAAAAACTTTAATTAAATTTTCACTATCTATGGAGCTTAAATCTTCAAAACCATAGCTACATATTGAATAAATATCTTTTTTTTTCATAAACTTATTTAACAATTTTATAACTATTTAAATAATAACTATCTTATCAAAGCCATCAATAATTTTTTGTAAATATTTTTGTAATATTTTACATGCTTTAGTATGAAAGAATTAAAACCATTAGTTACAGTTCTAAATTTAATTTTATGAAATTTAGGAGTTAAAAGAATGTGAGAAAATTATATATTATTAATATTATAGCCTATTTTCTTATAAAAGGTTTAATCCTATTTGAAAGTTCTTTATCACTATTGGAAATTTTAATACAAGAAACATTATTAAAAAGATACTTCTTCATTAAAATACAACATAGCTTTTTGAACATAATGACTTAATTTCAAGGAATTTTATCAGCATAACAAATCATAAACTTACATTGGAGATTTTTTTTTCACATTAAATTCTTTTCAAACATGGTTAATATAAACGCTCTCTTCTGTTTCAAAATTCATATATTTATTCTCTTCATTTTTTTCAGTACTTATATTCTTTCAATGTCTCATTATCAATACCTTCATTAATGTTTTTTCTAAATATAATTATTATTTTTAGAAAGAATAAGTCTAAAATCGCCTGTACTTTTATTCATAATATCTCTGAGATTTTTATCCTTTACAACAGGCATCGGCAACCTGTGGCACTCGTACCAGATTTGGCACGCGGTACAGTGGCCCTCTACATCATTCTACATAGTTATTAGATTAAGATTGCTTGATTGGTTTTGCTAACGTCGCACTAGAAGCAACACGAGGGCTATTGGCGACGGACATCGTAATTTTGATCCTCGGTCAAGTGACGAGGACGACACCTTACCTGGCACCCCCCCTCCTAACTTCCACGCCAACGGGAGGACTTTGAGACTCGACAGATTTAACATGCATCAGCTCCGGCTACACGGTGGTTCTTTTGTGGCACCAAAGCTCAAACCTACGACTCGACGGAAACAACCAGCCACCAGTCCGCTGCCATAACCACTAGACTACCACGGTCACATCAGAGAAAGAAAATCGCCCTGTGTCTCCTCTCTGCGTCTCACACATGTTATTTCCTTATGTTCGGTATTCGCGTTGATATACACAAGCATCGAATATGATTTCAGTCGAAAGTTGAATTTAGTTTAAGGCATGTCGTGCGCAATAGGTTTCTTTTAACTTTACTACACGTTCTTAGTTTTATTATGAAAATTTGTATTTTATATGTTTAATTATTGAGACAATTCATTCTTACATATTGAATCAAATGGCCACTAAAAAAAAGGAAAGCTTGATTTTTGTCATTTTCAAGACTCTTGGATGAAGGAATACGGATTCATGCAATAAATTGATCGTGCTGTATGAATGTTATATCGCGAAAACATCGTACGTCGCACGCCAAGTGTACAAAGAATTTTTCAACCTAAACATCAGTCCACATTTAAAAATTCTAATGAGAAGTATGAAGTTATTAAAATCGTTGCTGTATATAAGAAGTAAGTCAAGGTTTTTTTTTTTTTTTTTTTTTTTTTTTTTCAAATAATTTGAATCAAACCTTGTCGCTGTCAAAGGGTAAATCTTTCACAGATGGCGAATATATGAAGGACACTTTTTTTAAAAAGTGATAAAATATTTTTTAATGATGTACAAAATCTACAAACAGTACCATCTCCAATTCAAGAACTATCGTCTTCAATTAAGAATCATTTAAAGACGTATTACTCAAAAGGCAGAAAATGTAACAAAATAGAATTCTGGATTACAAAAAACTGTTACAATCAGCGTTACTCGTGTTGAAAGTACCAATGTGAATGATGTTGCTTGCCTTGCAGAAATTGCACGATATTGTGATAAAAATCGACTTAAGAAAGAATAAGGCTGAGTGATTTCTCTGTCTAGGACATCCAAGAGGCCGGATGTTCTTTCTTCATTTATAATTATTTTGAAAGTAAAAACATTAATATAAATAAAATAACTGTGTAACTACTGATGGCGCTCCTGCATTGGGTGGCAAGTTAAGACGATTTGTCAAACTTGTCAAAATCATATTGGACATATATATCATAAAGTATTGAATTTCCATTGCATCATGAAAGTTTAGTTGCCAAAATTTCGTCTCGGCGCTAATTTCTGTAATGAACACTGTTGTCAAAATAGTTAATTTCATAGTGTCTCGTTCTTCATTGGTACACAGACACTTTGAATCTCTTTTAGAAGAAAAGGAAAGTAAATATGTGGATCTCCCTTTATACAGCCGACGGCTTAGTCTTGAATATTTGGTGTCGTGCATGAAACAACATTAAAGTTTTTCTTGATGAGAAGGAACAACATTTCCCCGAATTGAACGATAAAGAAAAATTATACAAATTGATGTTTTTGACTGATATAACTAAACATCAAACTTAGGATGGTAAGAAAAAGGCTAAACAGTGCTTGAAATTTTTAAATATTGAAAAGACTTTACTACTAAATTAAATATATTTTCTCATAATAGTAATACTAGTACTTACAAATACATCTACCATATACAAAAATGAACTTCAAACTTACGTTGAAGAACTTAAAGAGGTATTTTCCAAAAGATGCAAAAACTTTGAAGCTCGTGTATCTTTTATTTTAATTCCTAATCAAATTAGAGATTTAATCGACCCACTTACAATCCCATTCGATTTTTTCAATTTTTAATTGGACGGAAGTTGATAATTTTGAAATGAAACTTATTGGACTAACATCTTCAGAATGATGGAAAGCAAAATTTGCGGAGTTACGAAAAAATCTGGAAGATAACTCTAACGATAAATCGATAGCTAGTTTGAATTGCTGAATGTCCTTGCCAGAAAGATTTAATAATTTGAATAAAATTACATGCTCTCTGCTTTTTGCTTTTGGTTCTACATACCTATATGAACAAATATTATCTCATATAAAAAAAATTTGAGTCCACAACTAACTTATGTAACAGCTGAACAGAATTATGTGCCACATTGAAAGTCTCAAATTATATCTTTGATATTGCGAAATTGGGTAGAGCGATGCAGGGACAAGGTTAGCATTAAAAATTTAATTTTTTATTTAACTATATTCAAGGAATACTGATACGTTATGTTATTTATTTTAATAAACATGTTCAAAAGATATTTAATACATAATATATGTATAATTTTAATTCTTTTTTTATGTTGATTGAATAATTATTATATTTTATGTTGCTTATTTTTATATTAATTAATATTTAAGTGATGCATAATTAACTTATAATAAAACTCTAAAACAGTATTCTTGACCTCTATTTTCTAATACTGTATGCATTACCGCGGAAATCGAATTGTTTCGAATATTTTCTACTGTGAGGCATCCTCAATCACATTGTAGATTGGCTTGTCGTACCACAGCTGCAAGGTTGGGTGGTATTCATTATTTATAAATTCAGAATACAGTTATATATATATATATAAAAACATTTAACGTTTGGTTCACCAATGATCATTTTTTTAAATCAAACTTAAGTATTGAAGCGTCTATATGCCTTTTCTTAGAACGGAAGTACAATCAAAAACCATCTACTGATTAATAACGGTAAACATCCATTCTCTAGTTGTTTATTCATATTTACACCAAGAATATTTTAGATATCTTTCATCTGAAGGGGAGTTCACCTTCTATCATATCAAAAACATAAATCAATATTTTTTCAAATTTCTTTATCTCCATATCAGGGGGAAATATTGATAAATTAGGAAATAATTATCAAAGGGTAAGAGGACTTTGAACACTGCTCTAGCAAGTTGCTGAATCAAAATTATTTATCATAAATTGGCAACTTAGTATTTAATCTGATTGTAGAGGGGAAAACCAAATAATGTCTTCCTGTTGATAGCATTGTCCTTCAAATACTATATCTGATTATTTGATGAATGAATTAACTAATCTATTTCATTTCCTTGCTTTTCTGTCTTCAAAAGATGCAGTGGTTAATAAAAACAAATTTGTCTTTCCATAAATGTGTTGGTAAGAAATGAAAAATGAATTTGCTGTACAGAACTTTATAAGTATGTTATTTGCATAATGATATTGATATAAATACATGAATAACTAGCTCATAAATAAATTAAACGGAAAAATAGTAAAAATAACCATTAAAAAAGTTTAACTGAAAAGATTTTAACATATAATATAATAAGTTGAATTTGAATTCTTTAGATAACAAATAAATCAACTGCATAAATTGTGTCAGATTAATGCTACTTCATCTGAGATTACATAGAATAAAAAATATTCTTCCAAGAATTAAGAATATAATCACAATCATACATATTTTTCTATTATGTTATTAAAATCTTTTTTAAAATTTTTCAGTTCATAATTTTGTTTCCATTTAAAATTTTAATTCTACATATAAAAATGTCTACACACTATTTTCCTACACTATAGATTCTTCATTTTTGCTTATTATTCTGATACATCTTACAATGTGCATTTTATCATTCTTATAAATATAAAAACTTTATGAATATCTAACAATAATGTTTCAGGACTTTAATACAGAGTGAGAGGTGAATACTCCATTTTGGGAGCCACTATAATTGAGAAGAAATTATTTTAAAATCGACGTCAGCCTTGTTTTCGGTAATTAGAAATGAAATTCCTAACCTCTTCGATAAAAATCGGCCATAAATTATTAGGAAAAACCCGAATCAAGTTTATGAAGTAATTGTAAAACAAATTAAGCATAAAATTGACGATTAAATTCAATTAACTTTTAATCAATTTCGTTAATTTTTTTTTAAAAAAAAGTTAGTCTATAATATGAAGTAAAAGTTCATAGATTCGAATATATTACGTCGTAGTGATTGCACATCAAAATAAATATTATTACTAAATATAGTCTAATATAAACCTAACTCAAGATGGAAAATTTGTTTTTTTAAACTATAATTTACAGATTTCTTAAAATAAGATTTATCACAAGAAATTGTAATGGTAATGCGACATACCTTTACACTAATTTTCATGTGATTTCCTGATTACGGTTTTAGCCACTTTTAAAAAAAAAATTCGTCAAATAGCTTTTATAATGATTTTCTTTCAATTTGTCTAAATTTATAACTGCTAGCAGACGATAATTTACTTTTAAAAAATTTTAACATAATTTTAAATGAGCAATTTAATAAATAATCTTGATAAGAAAAATATATAAATAACTAAATTTATGCATCCTTTTATTTGGAATTAAATGGGATTCACCATTCATTTACTTACATTAAAAAAGTATGAACAAATACTGAAAAAAATTCTTCTGTTAATAAGTCTGTTGAAACGATTCGTATTTGCGATTTCACAAAGCCAAAAAGTATTCATTAATGACGTCATCACACTGCTGTGACATTGCCAAATTCTCTTATTATGTTTACATTTGTAAACATGCGACCAAACGTGAAAGTGAAACAAACATATAGGTACTGTTAATTCTGTATCAGATTTTTATTATCACTTTTAAATACGTTAAGAACAGGGTATTGTAATTAAAAAATTTGATATTAAACGTAGTTCAAACGGAGTTTCTGTTCACAAAGGGAAAAAATTCATATTTATCATTTCCAAGAAAATATTTACAATTTTTTCAAATGCAATGATTACGAATTTTTAAAAAATTTTAATGCATTACTTCTAAGCTCATTGAAGAACATGATTGAGTAATTATTGCTTAAAATGTGAAAGATTCGGTGCTCAAAAATGAGTTCCATCAAGTGTTCTGCAAAACAATGAATATCAAATGAAATATTGTGGGCATGAAATCTAAATATTTGAGTCATATTCAAAGTAATTTTCTCATCAAATTATATATATAATGTTTCTTATTTACACATCTTGGATTAAAATTCACTTTTTGCAGATTCCGGAATTTCCTAATTATTTGCATTCTTCGATCAAAAAGCTCCTGATTGCGCTTTCAATTTCTTCAAAGTTGAAAAGGTGTTTAGGTTTGTAAACTCGTTGACTAATTTTGTTGAATTTTCTCATAAACAATATGTGCTGATAGTAATAACAAATTATGAAGGTAGAAAGAAGCGGATTTCATACTTTAGAAAAGTAAAAGATAAGAGTTTATGTTTATAAATTTTTGATATAACTTTAAGTTTCTGCAGTCGTTGACAGATGGATGTTATCTGAATGAAAACGTCTTTCTCTCTGTGTCTGTGTGTACGCAAAAACTGAAGTTATTTTGTAGTTTTTTTACATGGAATTTTAAATTTACGAATCCATCTTTTTAATTAAACTCGATCTACGAAACTGGAAAATTGAATAACAAAATAGTCAATAATTTTATTTATTTTGATTAACAAATTGGAGTTTATAAGTTTTATTCACAAATCAGATATCTTGAAATTAGGAACTATCATTATAGAGTCTTGTACAAAAACATTTTTTTAAAACTCTGCACATATTTCAATACATTGTTACGCGTTTGATCGTAAGGTTCACGTAATTAAAAAGCGGGTTCTTTCCAAGTAAATTCAAATTTATTCTCAGGACCTCTACTAAATGTACTATTTTTCCATTTATCATGAGCAATTAATACCCACACATAAAACTATACAATAGCACAAACTCAAAGCTCACACAATAACTGAACATAGCAATTCAAATGGCAATATTGCTTTAGAACAGTCTACATACATTAATATACATTCTCCGATTTATACACGCAGTAAATGATGTATGTACAATTCAAAGAATGTCCCAGAAGTCTCTATGCGCTTCTCCTCTCGTCTTGTTAGGTTTAGTTTTGTCGCCAAATTTGGCGACCAAATTGGCGCCAAGGCAGCCCCTGTCTATACAACATTCTTGCAGGTATGTTCTCATTTTGTTTAACGGTCGAAAAGAATGACTTTTTAGTCATTCCAGAGTGTGTTTAGTCATTCCAGTGGAATGTCTAAACACACTCCATCTTTCACGTAACAATATATTCAATTATACGTCACGTAAAAAAAATTTACTGATTTGTCGAAGACCAACTATTTTTTAATACATACATGAAGACCCTTTTGAAATTATGTATTCTGGGTTTGATAATTTTGTGATTAGCAAGAAAGATCAATACAATTTTTTATTTCAAATTCAAATTGAATCATCACCGAGTTCTAAACAGGACAACAATCGAAAATAACAATAAACGATTTAAAATCCAAAAGAAAAACAGTGAAGAATATGGAATAAATAGAATTTCAAAATAGAACATTTTTTTATTCGCTCCGATAAATCATAATCGTGGCTGAACAATCATAATTTATGTATTTAAACAGCAGAATGCATCATACTCAATATTAAAAAATATATATTAGATTTCTTCCAGACCCACATCATTCTATAACTAAATTTAAATTTAAATTTCAAAGTTTCTCATATTATCAATAAATATTGTTCTTCTAACGTATAATAACAGCTGGACGATGCGTAATCCTTTGCTCATGTTTCTAACCTTTCAAACCACTGTTGGCAAACTGATACTGCTGAATAATCATTTCAGTGTTGAGTTAGCTGCTAGTGGGCGAAAGACGAACAGCTCGACTGTTGGAAAAATCAGAATAATCAATCGTTTGATGTACGCAATCAAAACATTACGAATCTCATTGTTCATCTTGTTGTTGCTGTTACAGCTCTAAAGAATTTTTAAGAACTAAGGAAATAGAACATTTACTTCTTTCTATAAATAAAATGAATAATGTAATTATGTGCAAATTAAAATTCTCTTGTAATGCTCTTTAAGCAATATTTGTACATTAAGAACAAAATTCATAAAGGCCTAATTTTATTTTTGTAGAAATTATAGACGAATAAGATGAGTTTCAAGAAATACATTTTGCTATGCTTAAATGGGAGAATTAAAAGGTTATTTAACATATGTTAAGAATTAAACACTTTTTTATATCATTTTTTTTCATACCAAAAATAGTTTTTTTTTTTTTTTTTCAAAATATTAAAACAGAAGAAAGCATATCATGTACATATTTGCTGCATATAGCTAAGCAATAAATATAAAATAATATTTTATCAAAATCTAATTCAATTTTCACTTCTTGTTATCGAATAAAAATATTAATTGTGCCTTTCAAATACAAATATTTTTTTACGTTATGATTTCATAACAACTATTACGAAATAGATTTTTCAATTTACTTCAAGAAATACACGCAATTTCTTTATTCTGTTTTTGTTTTGATATAGATTACAAAACAGTAATATAGGAGCGTTAATGGGAGGATTATTGTTCTAACGTCATTGCGAAACAATACATTTATTGTAAAAGTTAATTTCTTCATTCTAAGAAAGAATTATAAAAGTTCTCTGAAATGTACAGGAACTTAAAAAGAATGACGTCATCGTCTGATTAATGCATTTCTGCAGTAAGTGAAAAGGGGGAGGGCGTTAAACTTTTTCTCATTAGAAATATTTCGATAAAATATAACTTGAAAAAATAAACTTATACTAATCTTCTTATATTTTACGAGAAATTAGTAAAATAATATATTTCATTCTAAATAAATTAATGCTTTCTAAAACTTCTTAATTACACACTCCTCCTTTCTAAAACCGAAAATTCTCTAAAAGGACGGTTTCCTTTCGAGAAAGGAAGGCTCATTGTTGATATATTTTATTGTAAAAAGTTTCAATACTTCTTCATGTATGCTTTGCCTTTTGTGAAAGAATATATTACGTTTTATTTACATAATATCCAAAAATTAAAAAAAATTATCATTAATCCACATACTTTTAATATTTCAGAGAAATCATTATTTCTTCTATAAAAATTTCAAGAGTAATTTAATTTAATTTTAAAAATAAGGAAAATATTGATAAGCAATAAAGTAAAGTAAAAAAATTGAATATTTGGCTAGTTATTTAAAGAAAATTTTAAAGTATATTTTAAAGTAACTGACTTTATAAGATGATGATACGGTTTCGTATTTAAATGAATGAACGTATATTTAAATTATATTTTTTTTTATGTTGTGTCGTTAATCTCTCTCTCTCTTATCTGTAATATGCTACTATATTATTTTATCTTGATAAGAAAAAATCTGATATATTGAAAGGTTATTAAAGCTCTTCATGCTATCAATTCGTCTTTAGACTATCAGTGTTAGATAAAGAGTATCTATATGGAACTCTATTCTAAAAAAAGAAAACACCTTATGAGCATATTTTAACATCTTTTTTAATATTTTTTTTACCATAATGTTTTATAAGTCATGGATAACGATGCGAATAGAAATATGTTCTTTGAAAAATTGATAAATATTTATGATTATATGAATGCACAGTTCACATATATTTTACAGCTTCTTTAAATTGCTAGAAATTATTAGTGTGAAAATAGTAATTTTTTTTTTCATTTGAGGTAGTTGAAAATAGATATATATTTTTAGAGATGATTTCAAAGCTTGAAAGTTATAATTGAACATAATTTTGAATGATTTATTATTTTTCCTGACTGAGAGAACGTTATTCAAATTCAACTCCTCCCAAATTAATGCTAATAAAATTCTAAATGCCTTAAATATTACTTTAATGAACATGATCCTAATTTATAACAAATATACAGGTAGGGGGGGGGGAATGCCGCAATTTTAATAGCACAGATTTTGACTTCTTTTATGTATAAAGATAATCACATTTTATTATACTTCAAATTCTTGTCTAAATCAGTTCATTTTTCCAAAGTAAAGTACATTCTTTAACTTATCCCCTATATTGTACTGCCAAAACATGTTACTCATGTTAAAGTTAAATATTGCTCATTTCGAAAACATTTCTGAGATATATGAGGACGATATGATAAAAAAAAAATGTGTGCGTTTTAATCACTTGAACTTATATTAAAATTGAAACACATTTTTACCTGAAAATGTTCGTTCAGTTTTTGATTAGTTCTTTTAACGCAAAAACAACGTCAAGGCTCTCTTTATCAACCTTTTTGAATTCCTAAACTAATTGATTTCTTTTTCGAATCTTTACTGCATTTGTTTGGGCAAAATAAAATGCATACTAAAGAGCAACAAATATATATATATATATATATATATATATGATTTCGGTGAATTACATTTTCCCTCCAACTGTTGAAAATATTTTAAAGTGTTTTTTAAAGATTTTAAAATCTACAAATAAATTTTAAAATAGACACAAAAAAAACATTTTCAAAAATTAAAGGAAAATGTAAGCATAATGCAGAATTGCGTTAGAAATTCGTTAAGATAAAAGAGAAATACTATAGCAACGTGAAAATCTCCAGACAAAATAAAAAACGTTCCCATGGCAACATGCCATCTGAATGCATAATTAAACGCAAAAAGGTATCTTTCATAACACGAGTAGCGGGTTGCAAGTGGATTGTTTCGAAACTTATTAATTTCAATACAAATGCGTTCAAATTTGAATATAACTAATGAGTCATTTCGAAAACAAAATCCTTACATTTGCCTTTACAAAGAAATTTTATTGATCTAAAATAGCAAAACAATAGTGGTGAGAGCGATGTTATATGTCAAACGGATGTAAAATTTATTTTTTTACAGTGAAGAAGCAAACCAGACTAAGTAAAGAAACTATAACATTTCCAGGGATTTTTTTTTATGGAAAATGAGGTCATAGAATTTATAGTATAGTAACAAATGTATAACCGAACCATGCTTGAAGATACAAGATCTGAAAATCCAAAAAAAAGTGACCAAGTTTATTCCAAGGATTCGACAGGTATGTAAATGCTTGCAATTTTGTATTATGTTTATTTCTCTTTTTTTAATTTAGAGAGGATGTATTTGTAACAAAAACTTCTCACTCTGTTTGTACCGATAATTATCGGCAACAAATATGATGCTACTCCAGCACGAATTTTTTAAAATTTTATTTCAAAAAAGAATCATCTTTTTTTGTTGCATAGAAATTATTTTTAACTCCTGAGAAAAAGTCATTTTGTTGGGTGAGTTCCAAATATGATGTCATTGTGATCTGAATGACTGGAACAAGTCCATGACTTCATTGACAAGTTTTGGGAACAAGGGGAGAAAGGTTTAAATCTGGCTCATAAAGTTTGAAGCTAATTGCCATCACCTGATGTTTATTCAAAGATTGGCAAGCACTCGCAATTTGAGTCAGATCTTTGTCTTGTAGCAATGAATCCAAAAGTAAATTTCATATTATTTGAACTGAAATTATGTTTTTGTCTTTTTAATTTAACTTTTCTGTTATTATTTGAAAATAAGTAAACATGATGAATTCACTTAAAAGATCCATTGACAAAAATAAGTTAACTATTTAATAAATAATAACAGGAAGATTGAAATTTGAATACATTCTACCTTCCTAATACGACACTAATATTCACGATAATTATCACGAATTTTTTCAATGATTTGACGAGGAAAATCTTTTCGCCTACAGAATGATAAAAGAAATCCTGTACACTTTTAAACAACTTTCTGCAGAACTGTCTATAACTATTTTTGTGATTAAACTAAAAAAAAAATAATTTTTTAATCCTACATGGATGTTTGCCTGGTTACAAAACATAAAATTTATCATTTTCTGGTATAAAAAAGAAGTTTCACTTTGTAAAAAATTTAAAAGTTTTAATCTCTAGCCTGTACGGGATACATGAACATACCTTAGAAAATTATTTAGAATGAATAAAATTTATGTATAAAAATGCGGTATTGGAAATGAATGCCCAATTTTAACTTTAAAATAAATTGCAATAATATTTCGCAGAATATGTGAGTAATTCTAATACTTTAATTTTAAATTTTGTTTTGCATAACAATACAGAATGAAACTTTTCATATTTAGATCAACATTTATCATTTCTTGATTATTTCTTGATTCGCTACCATAATCAAGTTAATGAAAATACAGGAAAAATTAACGTTGAAATACAGGGAAAATTAGAATTTTCTTAGTGCTATGTAAAATATAAAAGGAATTGTATCCATCTAAGTTATAATTTTATTATTCAAAATTTGAGTTTAATTTCTTATAAATTTTAATATTCTCTTTGAGTTTCTGAAACGTTAGTATTGATAAAATAACAAAAAATGTTTTCATTTTTTCAGAATAATCATATTTTGGGGAATATTTAAATATTTGTGTTACTAATCCCCTTTATTAAACTTTACTCGTATATTCTAATTCAAGTAAACCGAACAAAGCAACTTTTTCAACTTTACGGCCCTCTTTTTGAACTAAGGCTTTCTCAAAGCCATGTACCCTTTGTACAAGCACGATTAATTGAGAGAAAACTATAAAATATGAGATTACGCGACGCGAAAACACCACGGCACTTTACAGGGAGGCCGAGCACCTTGGGAAAGACTGCAGTAATCAATAATAATGATAGCAATAATCAGGAACAAATTCTTAATAACAAGAGAGTAGTTCTTGCTTAAGTCTCTCTTCAGATATTTCAAATCTATCGCGTACCCATTTTGTCTTAGCTGAAACATGAGTTAATGACATTTGAAACAAAAAAATGTTAGAAAAACAATTAAGGTATAAACTTCATTTACTCATCATACTTTGAAAACATTAAAAGAATATAAAAAAAAGATTATGCTTTTACTTGCATCTCATAATTTTTTTTTTTTTTCGATTGTAGTAAAATACTATATCCGAATGCCTTTTTTAATTGGTAAATTTTGCGAATTACAAATATACTCATTTTATCACGACGTCACGAAATATAAATATGTTAATTTTATCACAAATATACTAATTTAATCACGACGTCACGGAATACAAATATACTAATTTTGTCACTCGTTATTCAATTATTTTACCACGATTTCGTATTATCCAGTAAAATGGTACGAAATTTGAAAATCTATATATTTAAAGTGATCCAAATTTCCATCATGTTCAAGCTTCTTGACTCCTATAATGTAAAATGGGTGGCAGACAATTATTTAAAAAAAAATTATAATAAATAAATTTTCTTTTTGAAAATTGTTACGTAAAAAAATAGAATTTGTTTGGCATGTTTTGCTGAAATTAATTAGAATTTCTTTTATGAAAAAAATAATGTATACTGTTTTAATGGATTTGTGTTTTTTTACATTAAAAATCAACATTATTGGTTATGTGAATTACTCATTAATGGAGAATATATAGCAGTAGTAAAACAATCGAAATAACCTGAATAATTCGAAAAGCATTTCAGGAGGGTTTTTTCCTGGTACACAAATATCATAATGATGAGGTGGGGAGGGGTGAAATGCCCTACAGAATAAGTTATTATTGTTGTTGTAAATGGTTTGCTTAAAGCTAGTGAGCTGACGCGGAAATGTCCTGAACTTCGCTCCATTTTCTGATACCTTTTTAAGAATTCCAAGAGGAAATACGGTGTCAAAGATCGATACATTTGAAGTGACATTTCGACATTTATCTAAAACAAGTTCAACAGAAAATTACATTACTACTTATATAATTGATTACAAAAATATCGAAGATTTTCTGAATGAATATTTAATTTTTATATTCATGGACAATATACATCTTACCAGTCTATTATATATAACTGATTTTAATTAAATTATACATTAACAATATTTTTATAATTTTGATATAAAATCTAAACTTGTAATGAATAATATCCTAGGTGGTATGAGTAATCCTGTTTCTTTTATTTCCTCTTTTAGAAATATCAGATGTAAAAAAAAAATCAAGTATAATAAATTAAACGTAATAAAATATCTAGTTATTGTTAACATTATCGTTTGAGAAAAAAGCCATAATTATCAATCACATTATTTATCAATACTTCATTTCCACAGAAATTACTATAAATATGCGTCTACTTCTAAACGTAAATAACAGATTTTACATTTCTGATATTATTTGTTTCTCTCTTTCTGAGGTGTTTTGTAAGTAAAACGTCTAATGCGAAACATCTCAGAATTGTTCTTATTCGCACTATATTAATATTTCTCATTAATAAATCCAAATTATTTATTTCGCAATTGTATTCAAAATTCTTCTTTTTAAGGTTTTTATATTTTCGTATCAGAGAATTTTCCACAAATGTTTAAGTGATTAAATATTTGAACTCAAACTTAAGCGGAAAGTTCTGTTATTTTCCATGAAAATGCGAGAGTGTGTTGTAAATAATCGTTACAAATTTTGATTTGGTGTAAATAATAACACAATCTCGAAGTTTCGTATGAACTTTAGTTCACTCCCACTGTAAATATGGAACAAATGTTTATAAAAGTTTCAGAATTGTGACACCGTACTTGAACCTAATTTCGACATGCATTTTATAGATAACATCAAATGCAACTTACTTCTATGAGAAATCTCCAGAAAATTCAATTGTAATAAAATATTAAGAGCCTAATGAAAATGTACGTTGATTTTGACCAAATATCAGTAAATGATTTTTAAAAAAAATAATTATACGATTTGTGTATAATTTCTGAATTCGTAACTCTCTAACTAGTTCAAAAATATTTTATCTATTATTTTTAGAAATATAACCACATTACTCAGAAATATCTAAGAATTATTTTCAAATGTTCTATGTCAGACTTCATAGTAATGGGAATAATAATAATAATAATAATAATAATAAAAACTTTTAATAATAAAAAAAAAAGTTTGATATCTATCAGAAATCAAATTTTTTTTTATTAAATATTTGTTGAAAAATTAATTAAAGAAATTAAAATATTTTAGTATGATCTAGTTATTTTGGTTTCTTACGAAAAAGTATCACTCTCCCACATCTATAAAATGTTGCTGAATCAATGTAGCGTAATAAATCTGTTAATTATTAAAAATTGTCGTTTATTTGTTATAAATAGTACTTTTTCAGAAGAAACTCGCTAATAAATAGGGTTTTTTATTATTATTAAATGAAACTACTGCATATCATTAACACTCTGCTATAAAGTATTAATTCTAAGTATATGTACTCTATTTTAATTCAAAACATATCCAATTAATCACTAAGCAATAATGTGAGTTTTGTTTCTATTTAAGTTAACTTCTAGTGAGTTCGCTTTCCTTTGTGGAAATGTATGCAATTATCTCAAAATTGAAACAAAAGCTGCATTTTTCTGTTAATTTGTATAAGGCTCTTCTCTACAGCACTCAGGAAGAAGATACCACAGAGGAGATTAGAGCAGAAACTGTAAAGAGATTGCTTCAAGGTCTCGTGTAGATAGATATCACTATTCAGGAGATATTATAATACATGTGTATAGTCCTACTTTGATAATGATACTTCGAGACAGGTTTTAAGTTTATACATTCCTACATCATGCCGCTTTACGTATTTGCCCCTGGTATGTTAACTATCTTCTGTTAGGACTTTTGTTATTTCTCCCAAGCTGAAAATTGCAAATAAAATAAAAACAACTTTTGAGTTCTAAGTCTAATTTTATGCGAGTTCCTGGATTTCTTTTTAAATTTCTACTATTAGCTCACACTCTCCCTATATATATCTTGTTCAAATTTTCAATCGTTAACAAAATACTTTTTATTCAACCACTCAAGTTCAAATACATCTTTTAAAACTTGTAGTGGATGACACTTGATGTTAATACAGTTTTTTTTTTTTTCAAATATTAATTCATTTAATTATATTTAATTGGTGAAAATGCAGTTTATCCTAACCACTTGGCGCGATTTCAAAAATTGCCAAACTTGGCAATTTTTTTTTTTGGCTGAAGGTTAAATCCGCGAAGCGGACCAGGGTAGCCACATTTGGCAAAATACCACCAAATAATTCCTGTCTCCAAGGGTGGTTGGGCTAAATGCATTTCAACCATTTAATTTATCAGATTAATTTATTAATTTTAGTTTTATATGGGAGAAAAAAAGTTGCCACTTAATATTGTGATTCTGTCATATGTATGTACATACTTATATTAATTGTAATTATTTAATAAAAAGTAATTAAAATAAAAAATTTCTTCGTTGACCTTAGTAGTAATTGACTTTAAATTTTTTTTTATATTACTTGTTTCTTTGAAATTTTAGTTAAAAGAATCCGTAGATATTCCTCTAAATACAAGAAAATCTAAAAAGTAAACATGTAATACCAAATTATAAGCGAAATAACAATTAAATAATGAAAAATTACAAATTACAAAATAACTTAATAATATGGATCTGTCAGGCTGAAGTTTAAAAAAGAAGGTGAATTTAATACTTAATTAAAACAACATAAGTAACAGAGAAGATAAAATTATATGTGTATGTTTATGAATATATGTATAAGTTGCAGTAAAAAAAATTTCATTTGAATATGGCAAATGAAACATTTTCATCAAATTACATGCCTCTAGGAAGAATGAATTGACAATCATTGATGTTCTAAGTCAAGTGATTTTAATAGATTAAAAGGAACGAGCAACAAATAAAAGGGTTTAAAAAAAAAATAAAAATAAAAAAAACCTAGATAATAAATTATAAAAAATTAATTCAGTAATGACATTGTTTAAGAATATTATTAATTAATGAAATACACTCATCACTCTGTCTTCATGCAGACGTTTTCGCTACCTCAAAAGTTCCACGTCGGATTTTTTTTTTTCACTTAAATCTGTGTGAAAAAAGCATTAGCAAGACGAAACACCTTGTTTGAATTTCGTCAGGCTGTTCCACCCACATTTCTAGAAAAGTGATGCAGAGATGAATTCGCGTTCTCGCGGTGAGCTATTTCAGTATAAGTATATTTGTATAATAGAATATATATATAAGATTCTTTTAAGTAATATTTTTAAATGTGGTAGACCTATTAAAAAAAAAAGAAGAAGATGCTTTACTCGTTGAAATTATTTCATTTCAGAGATTTTTAGAATTGTTGTTCAAAAATTATTTTATGCAATATTTATAAAGCAAAATTTTCCAATTTAAATTATATTACCTTCTAGAATTTTTTTAAGAAGCACAAAACCCATTAGGTAAACAAATTAACAAAACTACGTCTCCTAATTTTAATATTTTTATTTCACTCCCAAACAGTTTTTGAGTTTATGAAACTCTACTCTTTTGCCATATATAATAGTTTAACGAAATAAAATATTTTAGTTGGCTGTTAAGAACTGGACGAAAATGCCTCCTTAATGAACGAAAAATGTATCACAAATTGTTTACAAAAGGCGAATATTTAACGTTTTAATTTACATAAAAGAAATATGATTAATTTCAGGGATGCCTTTTAAGATAAAAAAATAATCATCGCAAAAAAAAAAAATTACTTATAGGCTACACCGCATTCTTCTCGCCATCATTTTCTATTTGAATAAATTCAAATTCATCTCTTTTTTGAGTTTTAAAATAGCAAATAAAGTTTTCTTTTTAAATAAATTTGAACATTCCATATAACATAAAAAAAACTTAAGCAACCCCCAAAACCATAGATTTCATTGAGAAGCATTTTGAAAAAAATATAAATCAATCAAATGACATTTATTGATTTAAAAGCGCTTATACATTCACGTATTATAAAACCTGTTTTATAAGGGGAAAAATTTAATTACTCTATATTTTATGTTTCTAATTTCTCTATCGTGCTAAAGATGTTACAATATTTGAAACATTTTGTTTTTTAAATCTGTTGTTTTTGTTATGCTATTCGATGAAAATAATAACTATTTGATGATCTAAATTTTACGAGCAGTTTTCTGTTTTTCAAAAATGTATTTAGAACTCCATTATTTAAATTTTTATTTATTTTAGATTCAGCTTGTTGATGTGATATTAACATCGTTTAAAAAAAATCTATATAATTACCATCCAATACAAACCTATTTGTATTGCAAACACCTCTTCCGTCATAACATTTACAAAATTAATACTTTTAAAAAGCTATTTCTTAAGATTTCTGTAGAAATGAGTAAGTTTTTTTTTTAACTGATTAGTGATTTTGATTTTTTTTAAATTTTCATAAGCGTTTTAGATTCTTTTTACCAAATTTTAAAAAAATTTTACTACTTAGATTTATTTTTCTAAATTTTCGCTACAATGAATATTTTTTTAACATTAGATTTTGTTTTGTTTATACTCGCTGATTTTTCAAAAATTAGACGATATTATATTTTGCTTCAACGAGTTCCGAAACTAAATTTCATTGCCATCTGAGCAAGATTTTAAAATTACTACCCGTCTAAATATTCCAAAAGGAATCTTTTTTTCCCCCTTCTACAATTATTTAACAAAAAAATTCGAAACATCCAATCATACTTTTTTTTTCTGTCAGAAAATCTAAGGAAAAAAAGAAAAAAGAAAGATCGCTATCATATCATGGCGATTGCGAAAACCCGCGCGTTCCCTATATGTAAACATCGCTGCAGCAATCTTTGCACACTTCACCGAACGCATCCAACCAATGAGATGACAGAACTTTTCCTCGGTCAATAGCTACGCACGCTCACTCAATTCCCACAACTGCAGCTGAAGCTCTTGGGAATTATTGCTATTTAGGTCTTGTGAATTTGTAGTCTTACTCTTGTTATATTTTCCTTCGAAAAGAGAAAATGATTACTCTCAAATCCTAGCTGAAATTTCGAATTTGTCGAAAATTTTAATAATTCTTATAAAATTTTTCAATCTATTTGTCTTCTAAATAGCAATGCGTACTCTCAACGGAGTGATTAGAGATTTGGTGATTCAAGTTCGAGCGGAAACGGCTATAGGTGAAACAGTCTTTATTTCTGGAAATGTACCTGAATTAGGAGAATGGAAAGTTTCTCAAGCGGTACAGTTAGGAAAAGTATCTGCAGATGGGTAAGTTCACATATTCACTTCTTCTGAGAAATACTTATGTTAAAAATTAATTCATGTTTGAAATGATTGCGTGGAACTTAATCCATTACTTACTCCATTATTTTTAAATAATGATCAGTCATTGCGAAATAATATACTACTGCATTTAAAATTTTTAAATATAACTTGGCTCGAATATCATATTGATGCAATTATTCAGTGATCGTTGGTTCTTGCAAAATCGGTGTCGTGGCACAACATTATTGTCCTGACCAGTAATAATTTTTTGTATCTGTAGAATTTGACATATTTCTTTGTTTGAATAATTTAAAAGAATAATTAAGTACACGAATAGTTATAAAGTAAAAAAAAAGACTTGGTTCTCTTTGTTTGGTATAAAAAAATCAAGTAATTTCGTTGCTTATTGCGTCCAAACTAATGTTTTATTCCCTTTATTTAACTGAAAAATTGTTCTGATGCCCTAATTATTTTGTGAACTTATATGCGTTCATGTAAAAGTGTATAAAGAAGGGTCAAGGCAGTTTCTTTCCTTTTTTTATAACTTCCGTCTGGCAGACTGGAGGAAATCAGCTGAAGAAAAAAAAAAAGGTGTAAAGAAAGCGGTTTTGGAGCACCTGATCTGTCTCGTGCGGTTTAACTGACTAGTGAAGGTCATTATACGTAAATATCGGAAGGCCTAAAACTGTTTTCCAGAGCAGTTAAAGAATGAATATAATCTGATTGATGTAGGGGGGAAATTCAATAAAATAGATTATGAATTCAGGGGGAGAGAGAGAGATGTTACTGTTTGAAACAGCTAAGTCTGGAAACACACAAAATATATATTAGTAGAGGAGTTGCTAATTTAATATACCAAAGAGAAGTTTAAAATTTTATTTGAGACTCAATGTTAAGGAATTAACATTTTAAACAGGTTGTTGATGATAATATTTTTGTGTGTGATAAATTGTGTTTGTAAGAATATTGAGTTCCATTTTGAACACCCTTTTTTTAAAGTTTGCTTCTTTGTTTCAGTACTTCTGTTAAGTTTTTCTTTATCATACAAATATATCAAGTTTATAGTGTTAACATGAAGTAATTTTTTTCTATTATAATTTTTTTTCCCAAAGATAACTCCAAGTATGTAATTTTAATTGATTGTTAATATGAATTGGAATTGATTGAAAAGAGTTAAATAAATTTAAAAGTGTGCAGTGTACTAACTTTTTTTATATGTTCAATTATATAACTTTTATGCTTATGGTCAACCTGTTCAATTATATAAGTTTTTTTTTTATCATTTTCATGCTTGTAATCAGCCTGCTCATTCTTTTTAAGCATTGACATTCAATTTATGATATGGCTAGTATTTTAGAATTATTAGCATAAAAAATTCATAGAAGAATGATTATTTATAAATTTTAAATCTTGAACCCATAAAACTAAGATGTATGAAAATTACTTGGGAAATATTTAAGTAAGATGTATTGAAATTTTATTTTTAATAATAATTTGAATTTCATTAAATTCAATTTTTTCTTTTTCCTTTGCAGAAATGTCTGGCAAACCATGATCCATGTACCTACGAATCAAAATGTGCAATATAGATATTTGATTTGCACTGTTGTTGATAATGAAGGGAAACCAGAAAATATTGTTCGATATTGGGAAAGTCACTTAAGACCACGTATACTCCGTCCAATAGATTATATTGATGGTAAAGGAGATTTGGATGTCTTTGGATATCAAGGTACAAAGATACTCATTTTCAATATTATGTTATTATTTTTTTATATAATTTGATAAAATAACAATCTGATAGCATCTTTAAAAATGAAAACAATATTACACAAATTAACTCATTGTAACTGTGTTTGTTATTTTACACTTTCATCATGCATTCTTAAATCTCCCCCATGTGTGTAGTATCTATTAGATACCAGTAAAACCTTTGATTCTGGTATCTTTTTGGAATGTTTGAATTTGGGCATGCATGGTCCTCATTCTACTTGAGTATTTATCATCGATATCTGTAATTATGTGTGGAGTTATTAGGTAATTAAATTAGATCACCGTATGTCTTAGGCACTTTGTGACCGCAGTAGCCAAGTGGTCATGGTTTCGAATTCGTGGCCGGCGGTTTTCGTTTAGTCGCGGGTTCAAGCCTTGGCCGCTAAAGACTCGCTGTGTATCCGGGGCTGATGCATGTTAAATCTGTCGGGATCCCAAGCCCTTCTGTTGGCATGGTGGGGAAGTTAGGAGAAGGGGTGCTAGCTTTCGTGTCATCTTCGTCACTTCACCGTGGTTCGAAATTACGAGGTCAGACGCCAATAGCCCTTGTGTTGCTTCTAGTGCAACATTAATAAAAACTAAAACTCTCCGGCACTGTGTGGTTCATAAGGTAACAATTTTGACAGTGAAATATTTTCATACATCATAAATTTTATAGAAATAATTAAGTATAGAATGTACTTAAAGCAATTCTGTTTCCTATGAATCAGAGGTTGCATGAATAGATCAGAGATTGATTGTATGAATTGATCAGAATAGGATTTAATATGTTTGCTCAATATTGTCAAAATAATTACTCAGTAGGCAAGTACATTACTTTCAATGAAATACTACCAGCATTCAGAGAAAAGTAATAAGCCATCTAAATATGGCATATAAGTCTTATTTATGATTGATTCTAAAAATGTACTGTACAGTTAATTTGGAGATATTCTTAGTACAGCCAAATGTCCTTATAAAGTTGATAATGGTAGCAGTGGTGAAAAGATTTTGTGCAGCAATAAATGGTAGTGGATGAAATATTACTGCAGATAACTGGTTAACAAGCTATGAACTGGTTTACAATCTCCTAAAAATCACTAGCTGACTTATATTGGAACTATAAGAAAAAATAAGCATTACAACACCCATTAATTTTTGTTTCTTGTCATGATCAGTTTACGTCAAAGTTTGCTTTTGAAGACAATTTAGCATCAGTATTGTGTATTCCAAAGATGAGGAAATGTCCATATTGCAATCTAGTGCATGTCATGATGCAGCAAAAGATCCTATAATAACTCATAAAAATAAACCTCAGATAGTAACATTTTATAATCAAATACATTAATTTTATTTTGTAGATTGTTATATTTCCATATATTAATATTTAACTCTCTTAGTTAAGTGTGTTGGTTATTTTCACTTTTTTTTTTTTTTTTTCTCCTTTCATGTAACTATTACTAGATATGTCATTTGAGTATGTGTTATAAATTGACATTTTTTAATATGAGTAAAAGTCTGCATCCATAGTTTCAGTTTTTAGTGATCTTTTAGAGCAAACTTAAATAAAACTTGCTCAAGTTTCACAGATGCCACATGAGTAACTGTATTCTAAAATTTGCAGGGTTGAAGAAAAATGCTATAAGAATGTAATAAAAAGTTCTTATTTTATTTCTTTATGTTGGTAAATGTAAAAAATAGTGTTTTTATTTCAGATCATTTTCGAAAAATGTTTATTTTTCTCTAGGATGTTTGTATGTTAATTAAAATTTATGAAATATATTACAGTAAACATACCTCAATTTTTACAAATGAAATCTGAAGCTTTTTAATAATTATGTGTTGAACTCAGAAAAATGAATACTGATTAACTATTGTAACTGAAAAAGTCTTAATTACATTTGTCCTTCATTATGCATAATTTTCTATAAAAATTTTCAGGGGATTCGGAATGTATAGCTAAAGGATGGTTGACATCAGAAACTATTGTACAGTTGAAAATGTTCAAAAGTCCTGTTACTATCTGGAAAAGACGTTACAGGGAAAAACCCATTTCAGTACATGTTTCAACCATTGATATTACGAGAAAAGATTCAATGAATGATGTAAGTTTCTATTTTCAGAATTATGTTATAAATGTATATATAATTGTATAATGAAATTTCTAGTAGGAGACTATATAACATGTGCCTTAAATTATAAATATAAAAATTATACTATCATAAAATGTTATTACAGATTACATTGTAAAGTTGTATAATGTATTTGTTTTTATTAATGTATATAGTTATGTTTTATCATTAAAACTATGCAGAAAAATCTGTGTCGGTTCTCATTGCATAGGAAAAATTTGTATTCATCTCTTGCTATTCCATTGTAAGATATATTGATACTCCTTCCCTCATTTCATGGTGTAAGGTTTTTGAGTTTTTAATCAAAACTGTTTATATTTGAATATAATTTTAAATAATTGAATATATATTATATGCACTTGTAGATCATTGGCATGGAAGAAGATAGCACCTTAACTGATGGAGTTAATCATCGTGGATGGCCTATTGTTGAAGTTGCTGTAAGTTAAATTAGATGCTTAATTTTTTTATTTATTTTGTCTATAGTAATGTTTACTGATAAATGTTACTTGCACTAAACACCTCATTAAAATTTACCATCACAATGTATCAAAATATTTGGTTTTCATTTGCATCACTATTTTCATCTTTTGTTCTATATACCATACTAGCTGATACCCGCCCGCTTCGCTGGGCAGACGATAATATTATATTTTGGAACCTATACATAAAATATCAAGAAAATTGGAGCATTGAAACGACCTTTGTGTTCTCTAGATGGTTTTTTATCGGCATTAATTATAACCTTGAACTCCTTTTGGTCTTTAGGAACTAAATCAACAGCAGCTTTGAAATCGTGAATATACCTGTTATGTTTATGTAGCTCCTTTTCTAATTGGCTAATTCTGGCTTAACACCTGGGAAAATACCACAATGAATGTTTCTTTCACGTTCATCATCACAGAGAAAGTAAAACTGAAGAAAAGAAGGTTGTTGAGGAGGCTCAGTCAATAGGCTACCTATCCTGTGGTATACCTGGCCCTAAACTTTAAATGTTGACATAAAATTTCCTTCCTTCAATTCTTTTGCTCCGAATGACGTCATCTGAAAACATACATTATACTTGCGAATTGTAGAAAGAAAATGTTCTGAAAGCTGATCCTTATGGCTAAGAAGACTATTCAAAGGTTCAGGGAAGGATCTAATAACAGGAAGCAGGACTTGACCACCACTCCAGCACATTCCTGGAGGTTCTTCTATCCTTTTAAAGCACGGCACCTCGAACAGGGCAAACGTTTTCCGATACTGACAATTTTATCATTTGAATAGTCAATATATATTTCATATTTAAAACCAGACAGATTTTTGGAAGTCCATGGCGCTAAATTAACTTTTGATCTTTTATCATTGTATTTAATTACAGCTGCCTGATTCACGTGGGGGGTATTAGAAAAGTATTTTCTTACGCTCTATGTACTTCAGGATTACTTTTAGTATATTTTGAAGCAGCTTCTCTATGTTCTTCAGGATGACTTTGAATATATTTTGTAGCAGCTGGTCTTACTTGTTTATATCTAATTGAATTTGTGAATCTTTTTCTTCATTTCTTTTACCTTTATTTAGTTGAAGAGATATTACATCATTAATAATTGATTCCCTTGAACTTGAAAAATCAATGTTAGATATTGATTGAGTCTTTGAAACTAACACAGACACATTTTCTTGGGGCTGAAACACTAAAGCTGACACATTTTCTTCATTTTGTTTCACATTATCATAACCAGGATTAACTTTACTTCTATTTGTTAATCCAACTATTTAAATAAAACATCAAAATCACAACTATTACAGTTTCCCGTAAAACGTAATATTTTTCCCCCCTGAATTGTTTCCCCAACAGAAGCTATAAGGCAGCCACCTTGATAAACTTCGAACTGATAGGGAAATAGCTCTGCCGCCGCCATAATTTAGCAAATAGATCCATACTTGTTTGGTTTACACATTTCGGTAAAATATAAATCGTTAGTATTATAAGGGGCGCCAGATAGCATTTGAGTGTAGCATTTAAACCGATCCCAGTTGTCAAACACGTGTGAAACAATAATATTTCTCATTTTATACCTCATCGATATGTCACCGAACACCAGCAAAGACAGAGACGAAAATAAACATGCTCCGTCGCCAAGAATTTTAAAAACTTTGAAAGGAGTAGGTATTCCATCGATCCAAATATATTCAACATCCATTATTAAGAACTATAACTGTAAAGTAAATATGAAAAATCAATTTTTATTAACCTACAATGAAATACTTTTCAAGTTAAAAAATATAACCGAAATTAACTTTTTTAAATCAAATTATTTTAAAATTCAACAAAAAATACTAACAAAAAAATGAAGTATAATAAAAATTTTTAGCAAAAAAAATTATTACATGATCCTTTTTGCAAGAGGATAACTCTTACGGTAGTAGCATATCTGGAACTGCAATTGAATAGACAGAATAGCTCTTAAAAATCATAGCATAAAAAATAGTTCTGTATTCTGAAAACAATAAAATATCCAGCCATTTTAAAAAATGAAAAATGTTTATTTCCTAGAAAACAAAAACTAAAAATTACCAAAATACAGAAACAAAACTTTTGCATGATATTTACATTAGGTTACAATTAATGTGTACATCAAAATAAATATTTTGATAGCTACTTATTTTTTTTTATTAATGACATGAATAACATACCGTTATTATTCATTTGTTAAAAGCCAACTTTAATATCTTCGTTAGATTGCGTTTAGATTTACAAATGTAGTTTATCAATCCTTATTAATAATAAAATACTTTTCTCATAAATTTAAGACATACGTCTAGGTTCCACAACAATAAAAAATTATCGTTTGCTCAGCAAAACCGAAATCAGCTGGCGAGCGAAATCAGCTGGGGTTACCATAGTATAGCTTTTTAAAATTCACAATGCAAGGTCATTGAAATGCTTCGACTTGGCGGTGGAAGATATTTGGTGATATTTTGCAAAAAAGAGCCTCTTCTCCAAAATCTTGCCAATCATCCATCAGCGCTTCAATATTAAATTATTAGGTATTTTTCCATTTCGCACGCGCAAATCTTGCAAGTAAACTTAATTGGTAGCGATACACAGTATACATTTAAAAAAATATATTCCGTTTGGCGTTGTTCATGTAATTTTTGGCGATAAAGTCGCCAAAATGACATAACCGATGGGTAAGAAAAGATTAACCGATGATAACTACATTTTGGTTAAGAATTCCATAAAATCCGTTCTTAGTGAGCGTCTACATTGCAAAATGAGTAACTGTACCAAATTTCAAGTCAATCGGTTGTATAGTCTTAGAGATATCGTGATGAGTCAGTCAGTGGTATTTCGCTTATATATATATAGATATCCTCCACCTACATCTAATGTAAAAAAACTGAATAGTTGTTACATTAGCATTTTATTTTAACTATTCTATTTCTTGAAAATCTGCATGAAGATACTTAATCTTGGTAACTGGAGAATTGTGTGTGATTTATAAAAGTAGAGATATTGAGGCATTTAGAGTGTACATAAAGGAAGAATTTTAACGTGTTTTCTGAAATATGATGGTGATATGAAAACTGTTCGACCTTAGCGTGAAAATGGCAGTACTCATCATTAAAAGCTAGAGAATGTGGTTGTGCATCTTTTGACAGGTACTCACCACAATTTCAGCAATTTTGGACATGCATCTGTTATTTGACAACCATTTGAGCGAGTCGATGTGATTGTTTTTGTGAAAATTTTTAAAAAAATGAGTATCGAGCTGTCATTAAATATTTGTTTTTCAGAGGCAATATACCTATGCAAATTGAAGATAAGTTGGACGTTGTGTATCGGGACTCTGCACCATAATTTACCACCATGAAATTTTGGGTAGCTGAATTTAAATGTGACCATACCAACTTGGGAGACAATGAATGTTCGGGATGTTCAAAAACTGCAACCACTGACAATAACAGTGCTTAAATTCACCAAAAGGTGACCATTGAATTAAAGTGAGAGAGATAGCAATGAATATGTCCAAAGAACATATTTGTCACATATTGAATCAAGATTTAGGGTTGGTTGTTGCGTTTGCTCAAGTTAAATCAAAAATGTGTTCCAATGAACATTTCTAATGCTGTGTAGGTGCAATAAATCAGTTTTGGCATTGATTTATTACTGTAGATGATTGCCATGTTGAAAATCCATGAAACTGTTTGAATTGCTTTATCACCCTCCTTACTCACCAGATCTAGCCCCCAAGGGACTTCTTTTTGTTCCCCAATTTTTTTTCATCAAAGGAGACCATCACCTTCATAAACAATTATTTTATAGAGAAAGACGTAGAATACTATTTGGACTGGTTTAAGAGACGGAAGCATCGCTGGGATAAGTGTGTGGATTTATAAGGAGACTATGTAGAAAAAAAAATTTAAAAAAATGTCTTGTATCATTGTTAGGTCAGAAACTTATCAGAACACCCTTGTAAGTTGACAAAATTCAAAATTGGACTACATGAAAAAGAAATCTCTCTGAGTTTTTTCATTTGGTGTTTCTTAAAGGACTTAAATGCTTAAAGGACCTCCGAAAGCTTGCAAGTCATGGTTGTTTCTTAAAGGACTTAAATGCTTAAAAGACCTCCGAAAGCTTGCAAGTCATGGTTTTGCTATTTTAAAATTGAAAAATGTTACGATTTAGGAAAAAAATATTTTAGTTTAAAATGAAATTCATTTTTATTTGTATATTTTAATTTTTAATTATTTGAATTGCATGTTAAAAAAATTATTAGTGATCTAATTTGTTTATATTTTGAAAATATTCCAAATATATCCAAGTTTTATACATACACATTTATTATACTTCTATGTTATAATTAATAAATTTTGGAATTTCCTTTTAAGGTTAATGTTTTTTTTTTTTCTTGTCTTTAATTAGCAAATGAATGATTCTGGCTGTCAGTTTTCTCCACAGAGCCAATTTGGTATCTTATATGACCCAACTGAATATGTGATATTTCAAATTCAAGTGATGAATCCTAATTCCATTGTAAGTTCCAAGCAAATATATTTCTTGTTCCTCATATTCTATTTTCTTGATGTACTTTATTTAAAATGAATGTTAATCCTTTTCTTATTAAAATCTTAGAATTAATTGCTGATTTCTAGTGGAAGTGTTTTTAATTTCATATGGGGAATCTGTGATGGCTTGGATTTTTTTAAACCTTAAATTGTTCCATGTGCATTTTACCCTTTTTTTTTTTTTTTTTTTTAATTTTTACTTTGGTAACTGTTAGCATTCATCTAAAGAAGTTTTATATAATTTAAATCAGCACCATAATTACCTTTCCCCCATACAGCAGGCTTCTGCCTTTAAAACTGATAACTTAATATTATCGAATTTGTTTATCATTCACAGGACAAATATTTCAAGGGGTGCGATAGGACGTAACTGTGTCCTGCTGCACCCTAGGACATCATATGAAGAAAATTCAATCAGCAACTTACAATCTTCACTCCAACTAACCTGTCTTCTTCCTTCAGCGACAGTCTTCCAGTTAGGTTTAATTATTTTCAATCCTAACCTATGGATGTTGCAGTAACAAAGGACTTGGTGTATTTTTTATGGTTTAAAAAATGTTTCCAGTGATTTCAAGAAAGGACAGTGGAAGATGCCCCAGCCCTTGTGTGTAATAAAAACATTCTAGGAAAGACAGACTAGATATTTTTAATGTCAGAAGAAAAGTTGGAAGGAGTAAACAGGTGTTTTTGAGAAAATAATTTGCATTTTAGTGCATTGGTGTTTGCATTGTAAGTAATTTAACGTGTCTTTGTACAACTCTAAGAAAAAAAAGTGTGCATTCCATTCTTTGCATGTTATTCTTGTGTATAGTATTTATGAATATTTGAATATGTGCTTGGAAGCTTATTTTATTTTTTACTTTTTTGGATTCGTATTTAGTTATTACATATTTTGTTTTTATTCGAAATATTTTAATTTGCTTTCTGTTTTTACTCATTGAAGGACAAAACTGTCTATTTGTTTGCTCAGCAAATTTAAATAAGAATTCTTTTAATTTGATTTACATTTTCTTAAAATATTTTATTTTTGGTACTCTTGTCTTATATTTTTCAATTTATTGATATGTTCATTAAATAGAAGATTTAGTGAAAAGAATAATGTTTAATAATTACATGCAGCAAAACATCTCTTTGTGACCACCTCAGTTGAAAAAACCTGTATTTTGATGACAGGCTCTTAATAGATTTTTTAGTGTGTATGAGAGTGGAAATTTTGTTCAGTAGAAAATAAATTGGATTATTTTCTTACAGTTTAAACTTGTCTCTGAAATGTTCAAATTTTAGTTATTGAAGGAAAATATATTAGAATACATACTTGATAGCACTGTAAGAAAAGCAACTGTAGAATTGAAAAGTTACAGGAAGTGGATTTTTTTTAAAAAATTGCCACTCTTGTTTTTGATATTAGGAGTGTGGTTGCTTTAGAGTAGTTTTAACTGTATTAATTTTAAGACTTTATTCAGGATATATCTGTCATGTTTTAATTTTTTTTTTATTTGTAATTAATATAGACCTTTTAAAAGTCCCTTAAGTGTAGATTGTAGATATTCCATGTCAGTTTTTTTTTTTTGCAAATGTGTATTAAAAAAAAGTAAGAAAGAAACAATTATGATTCTTTTTTTGATGTAGTTTAACCATTAATACATCTCGATTTTGGAAGTTTTGTAATTTATCAAGCATATGTAAAAACTTTTCTTCTTGAAATGAATTTAGCTGTTAGTAACTATTTAAATCCCTTTTAAATGACTGTCATTTTGTTTTTCATATTACTTCATTTGAAGATTTCTATGCTTTTTATTCCATTTTTCATTTATTGGAAATATGCAGTGTTCATTTTGATTTGTTGAAGAAAATGCTATCAATGCACATTCTATAATTTATTTATTGAAAAAAACACCTGTATTTAATGTTTTATTTCATGCTTTCATATGATTATATTTTTATTTATAAAAATTTGGAGTGTTTTACATTTTCTTAGACTTTAAATTTCTTATAAATTCATGGTTTGGAGACTTTTTTTTTCAAATTAATAATATTTTTCCAAAATGGAAATGCTATTTTTGGTAAGATAATTTTGTCTTAAATAGGCATTTAGTTAAATATTGTGTTTTTTATTTGGATGAAACTTTTTAAAATCTCTGAGAGGAACAGAAGATTGTCTCCACCATTTAAAAATATTTTTAACTTGGGTAATATCTAATTGGTCATCCATGCTTGATAAAAACTCTATAAAAAGTATTAAAAATTCAAAATTTAAAGTCCTCGTGTTAGAATTAAACAACTTCATTTTGATTTTTAGCTTTAAGCACTAGTGAGTTTTTTAAAATTGTCTGTCTTTATAAGACTTATTTTTTTGGTTAGTTAGTTAGTTTTTTTTTTTTTTTTTTTTTTTTTCCAATTGCCTCTTATATGTGAAGCCTTTCATATTAATCTTCAAAAATAATTGTGATAAAAAATGCACATTTTGAGCTTAATGACTTTGAATGTAATTTACTTAAGGTTGAGAAAAATTTGCTAATTAACACAATTTTGACTTTTAAGTGCAAAATAGTATATTATATTTCATACTTTTTCTCTTGATTCTATTCATAGGATTTTTTTTGTTTCAGCTTTAAAAATGTTGGATTAGTTATATAGAAATTCTGTGTTGCTAGTTGTCATGTATTATTTTCATTTGTGAATTTTTAAACTTTTTAATGTTTAATTCTGTAAAATATGTTCTTTTTTTTTACAAAGGCTATCTTTTTCAGGCATATATGGTTGACTTCTATGTACATGATTCTGACATTCCAGAACACATTGGCTTCTGTTACATTTTGCCTAGTAACATGCGAGACACGTCTGGTACGTGCAACATGCCTATCTCTGGCAAAAGGCAACAGCCTATAGGACAATTATCAGGTAAAGTACATGTTTATTTCTTGCATATTTTTTCATTTTTGTTGTTCAAATTATGAATTGCTTACTGATTATTGAACTGTTTTTAATGGATATTGAAACTCAAATGTATACTGTTTTTCCAATTTATTTTAGTGGATTATTTGATAGTTCGTCCTATGAAAGACTTTGTGTGTGATTTGAGTGTCACTTACACTAAACATTGGAAATCACTGGAGAAAAATGGTTTAGATGTTGGTCATAGAGGTGCTGGAAATGCCAGAAGGAATGATAAGTATGTAACATGCCACAGAGTAATTCTATTAGATATGATATGCTATAGTTATTAAAATAATTAATATGTATATGTCTAAATGATTGGATATTTGCTTTCTGTACAGGATTTAAATGTTTGTAATTATATCATTTCAAAATTATAGGTGCACTTTTTTTGTTATTTTGCGACATTTGTGTGATCAGTATTAATAACAAATGATTCATATTTTGTGTTTAATTCATTTTAAAAATGTTGATATAGGTGACCATTAACAATGAACCATAAATGAAGGTCATAATTTTTTTTTAATTTATATCTTTTAATGTTGTACTTTTTATTTTCTTTATTTTTAAATTTGTTAAAAATTGAATTTTGTCAAATTTATTTTTAGGTACTTTGTATTTTTTTTTCCCTTAAAAAAGGTGTTTTTTCTTTATGATAATTTAAAAACGAAAGTGCTGAATCTTTTAGTTAGCAACTAAAAATTTTAATAAGCAATTATCTAATTTCCTGTATTTTTTTAGGGTTGAAAATGTTTTAGAAAATACTGTAGCATCTTTCAACTATGCTGCTAAACATGTGAGTAAATTTTTGTGTAAAAATTATTTCAACTAGCTGTCTCATTTTTATGAACCAAGATCAATAAATATTCTTGATACATGCCATTCTGTCAAAATTATTTTGTAAGAATTCTTTTTTAAGTGCAAATTCATTCAAAATATATTGCAAATCAGTTTAAATTTTATAATAATTCTAGTAATAAGCTTGACTTTTCTTCACCTTTATTAATGAAAAGTAATAAGATAAGAACATTCAAAATCATGAATAATTACTTAATATTTGTTAAACAAATATAATTATAAACACATCAAGAGGATTTTTGTATAGCTTTATAAATTTTTTTATCTACTCTAAAAATTCTCAAGACTATGGTTATTAATTTTTTTTTTTTTTTAATTTTATTTTATAGGGAGCTGACATGGTAGAATTGGATGTTCAGTTATCTAAAGATCTGGTTCCTGTTATTTATCATGATTATTACATTTGCATTTCCATGAAGAAAGTAAGATTTTAAAATTGATTAGTATTAGCTTAATAAAATTTAAGTGGGTTGTGATTATTTATTTCAAAACTTTTTCTTAGAAACGGTCTCAAAATGAACATGAGTTGCTTCAACTAGCTGTTAAGGATCTTACTGCACAGCAGTTAAGGATGTTGAAGGTAAAGAAAAAATATTTTATTCATGTATATTATAGAGAATTTTTTTTAATTTAAATATTTGTTAATGAACTATATCAATTAACATTTTGCTTTATTAATATAGACAAAATATCTTAGGTTTTGGTAATAGTTCATGATTAATTTGAAATGCTTATGTGGGGGCATACATTATATATGAAATTTTAAATAATCAGTTGTGTAGTCAAACATTTTGATAGATGCTCACATGTCAATAATCTCATTATTCAAGATTAATTTTCAAAAAGTAGCAATACGTAATTTTAAACTTTTTTAAAAATTCTAAAATGTAATTGATTAAAAATTTCATTTTAAAATATTTATTGTTACAAGTAAAAAAAAACTGTTTTGGATTTGTAATTATATAATAATAAAGAACTTCAAATATTTACATTTTATCTTATGTGAATGTAAAAACATTAATTATCAAAATATTTATAATTTATTTTATTTCTTTACAGCTCAGTCCAGCAGATTCAGGTGAGTTAGTTCATTAATGTATATTTGTTCATGAAATAGCAGTAATTAAACCAATCATTTTTATATGATTCTTGCTGGAATTAATACCTTATGCCATTCATAATTAATGATTTTTCCCAGAACAAGAAAACTCATTAAAATATAATTGATGTTTGATTTTGGCTCAAAATATTTTAACATGAGTATGAATACAGTTTGTTTTGTGTATCAGATATTATGTTGCAATGCTTCTGTGTGTGTCAGATATTAATATTTTTCAATGTTGCATTTTCTTTCATTATTACTTTTATTTCCATTCTTAGTATTATGAAAATGGTAAAATTAAATTTTTCACATTTACAATTTATTAAGGTCAATATAAAATTGTGTAATATAACATAAGTGACTTTCTAGTTTGTTTCCCCTTAAAGTACCCAAATATTATCTTGATATATTAAGTGAAATCATTCAGTGTAATTTGGAAATTTTACCTGCTATGCTTTCAACCTAGAGTATCTATTTCTTAAAAGTTAACATGTCTCAAGAGTTTCAAAGAGAATTTTTCTTAAAAAAAGTATTAAAAATATTCATTGAATGATTTTATAATGCACTTACATTGATCATGTGAGTGTATATTTAATGGTTGTTTAGTCTCTATTTTTAAATAAATTGGCATGGGAAGATTTTGGTTTCCTTCTATTTAGTATATTTATAATTCAAATACTAGAAAAAAGTTTTGTTTCAAATACTATTGCAAATTTCAAAGCATTTTTAATTCTTACTGACTTTACATATATGAGAAATAACATCTGACCAAAAAAAAAAAAAAATACTTTAAATGAGATTTATTCGATTTTAAGAATATTAAAACAAAAATGTACATTCTTTCACCTCCCAACCACATCTAAGTCAACTTCCAGCCCTTAGTTTTTACTGTATAGTATAGGCAGGAAATACTTAGCAGTTAGTTCCATAATCATATATATATATGTGATGAGATCAATTTATCCTTTTTGTGAAATTTATTATTTTAATGCCACTCTTTCCAAGTTTTAATCTACATTCTCTTTAAATCGTACTAATATATCAGTGTTGAAACCTTGAATTGAATGCTGAATCATCAAAATTTAGGGGAAATCCCCCTTTCTTTAAGATTTAAAAGCACCCAACTCTGTATAACTGTCTTCCTCAAATGGTATTTGTGTAAATCTTGCATGTTTTGTTTGCTTCACTCTGTTTGCCTTGTTCTAAGTGTATGTGCCGCATGTAATAACAAGATGGCCACCAATTAAATTAAATATCATGACATGGTAGGAATCGTGGAATCCCATAACACATGATTAGAATAGGATCTGAAGTTCCAGTGAGAAGAGTGGATGTCAGATTCATTTGCCTTTGCATTGAATCTACTCTTACTCATAAACATCTTTTGTCTGCTATCATTTCACATTTTTAATATTTTTTTTCAGTTGTCCGAGTTGGTAGGGGAAATCCCATCACAACTTGCATTTTGATTTAAAATTTGCTTTTTACGCAATTTTACCCTAACTTTATATTGCATTATATAAATCTTTGTATTTTATCTATCATTTTGTCTAAGTGTAGTTTTTAAATAAAAGAAAAAGGTTGTCCAATTTTGAATAAACTTTTTACTCTGGTTTAGTTCTTGCATCAGTGAACCTTACTATGTGTCAACCATTCACTAAATAAATAACTGTTTGAAATAAAGCTAAAAATCAATTTAAGTGACCGTACCATGACTACCTCGTCTTAATTCAAGCTGAGCTAGTAATTGGTTTGATATATATTTAAAATATTTGTGGATGGAAATGTATGACTTACCATGTATTTTATATTATAATGGGAAAAGTGCGATTGGTTATTCTATCTCCAAACAGTTTAAAAATCTACTTGTTTGATAAGTGTAAACTGTTTTCAATGGCTGAAGCTCTCACTCTTTATTTTACATATAGCTCATTTCCTTTAAAACAATTATGGAACTGGTGCTCCATTTCTTATAAAGCCATCTGAGAAATCTTCATCATATTTTCATGTTGCATTTCTCCTTATTACTTAAATAAAAGGGTGTTTCCTTGAATTTGTTTTCAAAACTATTGGACTCCCCCTCCCCTTCTTTTTTATGCTTAAAACTCCAAGAATACATATATCCAAATTAGAAAATCACTGCTTAACCAAATGTTACTGAGGCAGTGAATATGCTTACATATAGTGACTATTATGAACATTACTCAGGTCTAATGGCTTCTCTCCATAATTTTTGTTCATCAATACTCCAGGTGTAAACTTGACAGTTGAACAATGAATTTTTTTTAATGATATCTTTTCAGAATTATAATTTTGGGTCACTCTGCATATAAAAAATATTGATATATATAGTAGTTACTGCTAAATATTTAAAATTATGTTGATTTCTTCATTTAATTTGAATATTAGTCACTCTATAACATTTTAAGGTATTTTTGAATTCATAACATCATGCATTTGGAATCTACAACCTATGCTTGTTTATATATTCAGCTTATTTAAAGCTATAGTCTCAAAGCAAATAATCATCATTTTTAAATGTTCTTATAGAGGATAAATATGATTTCCATGAAGATGATTCTGAAGACAATCAACCTTTCCCCACTTTAAAACATGTTTTAGAAGCTGTTGATCCCAGAGTCGGTTTCAATATTGAAATTAAATGTCCAATGCAACATAAAGTAAGTCTCTCCAATTTTGATTTTCTCTGTTATTCAGTTATTTTTTTTTAAATTTATTCTCTCTATTTTTTCCCCTTCTGTTCTGATGCTTTGGTTGTTAGAATTTTGTTGTGTAAAATTTGTTTAAATGTCCCGTTGAAAAGTATAAAAAAAATAATTACAGGATGGCACTTGGGAATTAGATCTTAGATTTGAAATGAACAGATATATAGATGTTATCCTACAGGACATTTTAGAAAATGCTGGAAACCGTTATATTATTCTATCCTGTTTTCACCCTGATATCTGTACCATGTAAGTGTATGAAGTGTAATTTGGTGGTTGTTTTTACCTTATCTTATTTTTTATAAAATTGTAATAATGCAAACCAGCAATTTTCAACATTTGTCCTAATTATTTTGTTGTCCATTATTATATAGAAATGGTTAAACATTTGTTAAATAATTATTTAATAGAAATATGAAATCAAAATTATTGATTTCTTATGTCCTTGATGACATGGGTATATGACTATTTTAGTTGGAATTATTTGCACTAATACAACTCTCACATATTTAAATAAAAATCAGGTTTTCAAAAAATGTTAAGTTTGAAATTGAATATGAATTTTTTCTGATTTTCTTGGATGTAGTAAGATTATTTTCTTTGTTGACTTGCCTGTAATATTTAGATAAACATAATAAAAATATTTGTTTCACTGTTGAAATAAATGTTTTAAAATAATAGTACAAATGAATTTTAGAGTAATTGAAAAAATAATAGCCAGATTTTATAAATCCTTAACATAAAGACTTTTCATTGAACCGCATTTTCTGTGTTGGGCTTGAAATGGCCTCAAATGTTTATAACGGCATACTTAAGCATTAATAGAATTATCTTTTGTTGTACTGATAATAGAATAATAACATAAAGATTGTCTGAAAGGCATTAAAACTTTCTATGAAAATTTACCAAAATTTTTGGATGAAAATAATTTATAGCAATTTGTGATAAAATGAAAATATATATTCTTAATTTCTAAATTATGTAATTGAATGGTCTTGTATATATCTGTTATTCTGCAAACTAGAGAAGTATTGTTGTGCTGTTTTGATAGTATATATATATATATAAGTAATATAAGCATTTAGTAAATTTTTACAAATACTTTTTGATTGAGGGTACACTCCAGTTTGAAAGCATCACTATATCATTCACAATTTCATGCACATGCTCCATTTCTCAAAACAGTCCACCATGCAGAGACCAGTATTGCATTTCCTACATAAATATATAGTGTTTTCTTATCTATTTAGTGAACATACTCTACATTATCTTTCTTTACCTTTTGATGGCCAATGTAAAAAAATGTTGCATCCTGTGCCACTAGTTTTTCAACTCCTGACATGGATCAAGAATGAATTTACTTAATGACATTACAACACTGTTAAAAAACTATCTAATTATTAACTTTATCTCATCCTATAATTATTATTGATATTGTATTTTTTCTTGGCAATGTTTAGAATTCAAGAACCCATTAATCTGGGGGTACTCTTCCTTGGTAAAAGTGTAAAACATTGTACTGCTCATGCAACTTGAGTTTCAATAGCGAATTTTAAAAAAAAATCGGTCTCTCTTTGTTTTCTGAACAACATAACATCACAAATTAATTAAATCAATAACATTTCTTAAAACAAACTGATGAATGTGTTCTTATAACATTTATTTTCCGAGGACAATGTATGAGAGGATCTGATGTAAAATCATATTTTCATCATTTTGATATCTAACATCTGTCCCTCTGATTAAAGTATATATCAAATGTTCATCTTTGAAAGGTAAAAATTTCAAAAACTGATTTTTC
The DNA here is from genome assembly GCA_019974015.1 of Nephila pilipes. Classification (NCBI taxonomy): domain Eukaryota; kingdom Metazoa; phylum Arthropoda; class Arachnida; order Araneae; family Nephilidae; genus Nephila; species Nephila pilipes. The sequence continues at coordinate 329,769 of BMAW01075419.1, forward strand.
AAAATTTAAGTGTATAGTGAAATAAATGTTGAAAATTGCTGTTGTGTGTAGGAAATATATATATATGAAAATATCTTTAAGATTATATATGTGTATTATCTTAAATATATTTTTTTTATCATTATCTAATGAATATATCTTTAAGAAGTTATAATGTTGAATTGATGTTTTCTATCCATATTTTATTTCTTTATTAATTAATTCTCAATTTTAAAGTCTATTAATTAACTCTAAATTGTCACATAACTTTAAAATTAAATGTTATGAAAAAGGATAATTTCTAGAATTGTCTTGAGAGTCTTTAATATTATATTAGATTTTGATAGTGGAAAATTGTATGATTAGATGTTATTCATCATAGATAGCTAAAAGAGAACTTTTTGTGTTCTTTCTTAAATATTGTAATATACCTACATTTTTATATGTACATAATTTCTTTTAATCTTTACAGTTTTAGTTAATAACTTCTCATTACCAAAATAATGACAATACATGATAACTCAGTAATGAATTATATTTTACATTATTGAATGGATAACATATTGATGAATTATATGTGAGAACTAAAATATCATTTCTATTGCAATTTTTTTAAATTTAGATTTCTTTGTGAAATTTATTCATTATTTTATTAAAGTGCCTAATAAGTATGATTACGCTTTTTATCATAATTTTTGTAATATGCTTGATCTATGTAATGATTCAAGTACATGTTACTTGCATACAAAAAGTCATATCATATGTACTAAATTTGGTACTTATGTTATCATTATATTTTATTAATTCATAAATTACTTATTACAGGGTGCGATTGAAACAGAACAAATATCCTTTACTATTCTTAACCCAAGGTGAGACTGATAAGTATCCACCTTACCTAGACACCAGGACTTCATCCATACCCATGGCCACATACTTTGCATTGAACACAGGACTTTTGGTATGTATTGTTCTTCATTTTTTTTAATGAAGATTTGTTTTTTCTCAGAAATTCAGTTGTGAATAAATATGTTAATTTTATTATACTTTTTCTATATCTCTATTATAAATCTTTTTTTTTTTTTTTTTTTTTTGGTGCTGTTATTTCAAATTATTCCATTCAAGTACTTAAAAAAAAAATTGTTAACAATGATTTCTGCATCAAAAAATTTTAAAACATTGTTCAGTTTTTATGCTTGAAATTTAATCAAAAATGATTGATTCTTCCAGATATTAAATCACTCTGTGCTTTGAAATTGAAAATTTAGTTTTATGTGGGGAAAAAATACATATATTGCAAAATTGTTCTATTTGCTCTTTCTCTTATTGATTTGTTCATGTGTTAAATCCAAAAATGTCATGGTAGTTCAATTTTTTATATGTCCAACTTTATTAAGCTTCAATATTATATAAATATTCTGATGGTTACTGATTATAAATATGCAAGGTGAAAATTTATCTACATAATATAACACTTTCATGCACCTTAGAATTAAATATTGATATTTTATAGGTTTTTTTAAAAAATAATTTAGTTTGTATAAACATTGTTTAGTATTAAATTTATTCTTAAAAATAATGGGGGAGCTGAAAGTTTTTAATATTTTGTATTGGTAATTATGTTTATTTTATTTGGTTTCAGTAATTTAAATTTTTTTGATGTTATAAAAATGACATTTCAGTTATCTTTATCTGACTACTAATTTTTTGCTTTTGCTCTCTTGAAATATTAAGTTTTAAAATTACTTTTATCACAGATTTATAAAGCAATGGTTTGTCTTCTAGGGCATTGATGTCCATGCAGAAGATCTCATTCGAGATCCATCTCACATACCATTTGTGAAAGATCGAAATTTGGTTTTGTTTTGTTGGGGTGATGATATCAATCACACTGATGTTATTAGGTCACTTAAAGAACAAGGAGTAGATGGGTGTATATATGATAAGTAAGTATAACTTTATCCCTCTTTTGCGATTAAAAGGCATCAATCACATCAATTTAGCTTAGGGTCATAAAATCTGGAAACAAAAAAGTGTTTTTGTGTAGTATAATTGTAAAAAAGTATCTTGGTTAGTAAGGAATGCAACAAATTTATATCACACAATTTTTATTTGTTTACAATCTTCCTTATAAATTTTAATCTTATTCTAATTTATAGACTAACATTCTTATATTAAAATTTAGTAATGTTCGATATTTGTTGAATTTTTCTACAATATCCAATATCGAAAGTTTGTATTATAGAAATATAATGAATATAAGAGAGAAAAATTAATATTTAAAGAAGATAATTTATTATTCGTAGTAGTTTAAAAGTAATTTTTTGCTGGCATGATAATTGCAAATATTAGCTGAGATTTTATTAGTAATTACACTGGCCTTAATTCTTAGGGTATTATGACAAATGTTAAGAAAGAATTGGGAATAATCGTTGATGTTCTATGTATCAAAGCCAACAATTAAGAAAAAATATATATGAAATGCTCTTAAAACATTTAGGATTTATCTGAAACAAAATTTTAATGTGAGTGTTCACAAATATTTACTCATGCAGTAAGAAATAACAAAAATTAATTAATGCTTGCATATATATATGTGTGTGTGTATTTATGTATGTATGTATGTATATATATAGGGGTGGCAATTAAGGGACCCCCCCTCTTTTTTTTGGAGGGGGGTTAATTTTTAATCTATTTTAGCCACTGCCTAAAATTAGGAATTATAGAATATACATTTGATTAGCCCTACTGTCTCATCACCTAATCTTTCTTTTAATTCCTTTCATTATTAAAAAATTTATTTTGTACAGACATGCACAAAATACAATGCCATGCATTACAACATGGTTATTAGACTTTGAGAAACTTTTTTATAGTACACCTCTTCCTTTCTATAATAATATTAGTTGTATTGTTGTGAATACATAAAATTAACTGTTACTAAGCAGAAGCAATCTATAAGAGTATTTTTCCTTGTATATTTTGTCATATAATGTTGTATAAAACAAGGCTGTGATAAAACTCGCTGATAAGATTTTGGATAATTATCTTTTTATGGTGATTATTTTAAGCAAGCCAATTTTTTTAAAATGAAATCATCTGTGATCATTTTTGAACTCTTGAAATACTTTTATATAGCTATCATACATGAGTAATATTGTTTCTTTTATGAAAGTAATGTTGTGCAAAAACCAAAATTTTAAAAGAAATTTTTTATTAAAACTACGGCACAATAAAGGTGGTATAAACTGTCAACTTTTTCTTCTGTGACTAAATTCACTTAGAAAGTATCAAAAAATTACTAGATTTTTTTTGTTTTTGTTTTGTGCCAACCACCCTTATATTCCCCTTTACCTTCATTGTTTTTTATTGACTGTAAATATTTTGCCCCCTCCCCCTCAGCTTCTGATAATTTGCAATTGCTGCTACTGTATATAACATTTTATGGAAAAAGTTAATTTTAATAATGGGATAGTTATATGTGAAAGATTCAGATGTGTGTTTTGCTTTGGATAATAAGGTAATGCAGCAATACATTCTTTCAGTTTTGTATCGCTCTATACTCCTCGGAGCTGACATTTCATGAACTGGAAAATAAAAATAACTGAAGTCAGACAACCAGATTTTCCCGGCTTAACAGGTTCAATTAACAAAGCTACTTGCTGAGAGCTTTATTTGCATGTAGTAGATAACCTATTTTTTAGAATGCTCTCCTGGCATGTTTTATTAATTTTCATGAAATTCTAGATCAATATGAGTTAAGCTTATTTTGGAGTATTCTTAATATTAAACACTAGCAAAAAAATATTTTAATTTTACCTACAATCATATAAATAATGATTTTAACTATTGCAATGGGAATTCTACTTTAATAAAAATTCATACAACTCTAGAAGAGAAAATCGATAAAATTGACCAATTCCTGTGTAATTTTTGCAGTTGGATGCTGAATTTTTCTTGGTGTCCTAACTTAGCATCTTCTAACTTTTTTTGCTGCTTATTTTATATAATCAGTAATATTACTGTGCTACTAATTTCTGATACAAAATAATTAAGTTCCTTAAACAATTGTATTATTCTGTAGTTTTGTTTTATAAAGACTATTTTATGCATATGTTTTTGATGCTACTAACATGTTTTACTTCATGTCAATGTGATTAATGATTACAAGATTGCATTATTACTTTCCTATTACTATTATTTGCTTACAAGAAAAAAAGAAATATAATTTCTGATATAAACTTGTTGAATTATATCGGAATAAAATAAGATGTTCATAACCGTTTTTTTTTCCCCTTTAAAAAAAAAAACAACTTTTGTACTGAAATATATCTTTCATTCTTTAATTTCTTATGGTTGGTCCTACATAAAAATAAATTTTCAAGATATTTTATTAATTTTATTTTCTGAAGTTTCAGTCTTTTTTGTGATCTTTTTATTTGCATGTTGTAGCAGCTCTTTTTTTTCATTAATCACGCACTGTTACATTTTGCATTCAGTTTTATTTGCATGTGCATGGATTTTTTCATTTATTTGAAAAATATCAATTTGGTTTTCTATTCTTTGGTATTATACTCTTTGTTTTATTTTGATTTGTCAGAATTTGAGACTTTAATTGTCATATTAATCATAACAGAAAATAAAATTAAGTACAGTATTGTGTAAAAATTTGAAAACATTTATGAAGATGAACAGAAATTCTACCTAAAGTGGTCAATAAGTCTGTTATGCATTTTTCACATATCAGTCAGACATATAAAATGAGAATTTGAATTTCAGAATTGAAAAAATTAATTCCCTTATGTTAATTTGAGTCTTTGAATTTAAAAAATTGAAAGAATTTCTCCATAGAAAAATATATACTTTGATTTTACCAAAAATAATGAAATATTCATATTTTATATCACATTATTTTCTTTTAATTTTGGAAGAAGTTTTATGTATCCAAAATTTATTAATTTGTGCTATAATCAAAGCATTCTAACATTCAGGCTCTAGAATTTTTAATGCAATTGAAAAACAGTAATGAACCTGTGATATTTGATACATGTATCAGATTTTTCCAACAGTTTTAAATTATCTTAGGTTTAAATTATTTATTTAACACACATTGAATGTTCATTGATGTGTATCATTTACTTTTTACACAAATATTTTTGTGAAATTTCTTCTGTACATATATTTAATTATCAAATTAACATGAATTCACTATTTTGCTGCTTCTGTTTAATACAGTAATTCTTTTTTTTAAAGAAAAAAGAATTACAAATTAAAAAATAATGGATAGTGTGCTTTTTCTGTAAAATTTACACCAAATAAATGTTTGTGATTATTCTAATATAGTCAGAAATTAAAATACTGATTGGAGGTTTTTAATGTGGGACAGTTATTATAGAAATTTTTTTAAATATACTAAATAGCTTTAATTTTTAATTTTCATCCAAGCATTTATGCTATTTCAGTTAAAGCGTTTTATTCTGATTTAAAAAAAAAAAAAACTTCGAAAAGGTTTTAAAAGTACTTTTTAATTTTTTTGTTTTCTGAATAGTTTAATTAAAAAGATTGATTAGTTAAAACAGTTCATTCTATTATTCAAGTGGAACTCGTGGAGCTTTACATCTTTTGTAGACTTTACAAAAGTTTGCCTAGTCTGTAATGATATTTTTAGGGTTGTATTTTTAATGTACTTAATAAATATTGGCGTGGTTTTGTTTTTTTTTTTTTACTTGATGTGAAATATTATATAAATGTAGTCATTATTAATGTAGTTAGTATCTTATATTGTAAAATGTCTGAACAGTACATAAAGTTATTTTAAAGTGCAAAAAAGTTTTAAACCATGCTCATATTTCCTTTTTTGCAGGGTTGATGAGTTCACAAGAGCCCAAGAAAACGTTTTCCTTGTTGAAGCTAAAGCACGTATGGGACTCTTGGAACTGGCTGGGGAAAATCTCAGCACTTGGTCCTCCACATCTACTAATTAGGTGTTTATTTATTTAAAGTTTGTTTGGATTACTTTGTATCATAGAAGCTTGTACTCCAAAGAAACTGGATTTTATTTCTTTTTTTTTAAATTTGCATTTCTTCATCTTTTGTTAGCATTCCTAATTGGTTTCATTTTTCACCCTTTATTATTTTTTTCCCCAATCTTTGTACAGAATACTATTTAAGTTGTGTATTTTTGGAAGTTCTGAACTTTTTAAATAAAAAAAATACTAAAGTCATATCTGTTTCTTAATTGTATTTCTAAATTCACACATTATTATGTATTACTAGAGTACTTATCAGATGTAGATAAAATTTACTCGCATCTTATGAATATAAATATGTATGAATATTTTGCTAAAATATATATATGCGTGTGCAATTAAATTGTTAGAACGATTACCTTTCATTTTAATATACAAGGCTCTAGTCTTAATTATGTATATTAAGTGAAAAAGAAAAGGAAAAAAAATCGTAGGAGACTGATTTTAAACTGACTTTCTGTAAATATAAATATCAATGTGTTTATTATTTATTTCGTGTACAAAAATATTTAAATTACTTTTGAAAGTTCAGTTTTTTTAAAAATTACTCAGTATTTTTATTAACACATTTAATTTAAATTTATTTTAATCTCAGTTAAATTCTGATATAAAATTTTTAATTTATCACTTGTCAATAGTAAGTTTATATCATATATAACTTGTTTTTTCTTGAATACAAGAAAAAAATTAAATTAAAACTGTAATTAAAGTTATAGAAAATTCGGAATTGCTATTTCAGCTAATTAAATAATTAGTTATATTTAGGATTGATTGATCATTTTTTTAACGTTGCAATTAGAAGCATTGAAGGCTATTGATGATGAACTTTTAATTTTCAACCTCGATGGAGGAGGATGTGTGAAATAGCTGCCCCCCTTCAGACTTCTGCAGCATGCTGACATAACACTTAAGATATAGTGTTTACATACACGCTCATTTATTGAGACATTCAGATTTTTAAAAATATGATATAATTAAAATGTGTATTATTTTGATTTAAATGGATAAATATTATTGATAAAGTAACGTTTGTGAATTTTATATTTCATGATCATTCTTAAAATTCCATTTTGCAGAATTTTAATTTGAAAAAATTAGTTAAATTAATGTTAACAATTTTAATATTTATTTGTAATGTATTACAAAACATGTTTAGGATAACCCAAAAGATCTAAATTGAAGACTTGTACGTACATAGCTAGCTTATTTTTACAATTCAGACTTGTTAATATTATGTATATTAACCTGAGGGATTTCTATTAGGCTTGTGAGTATTGTTAAAAAACAAAAAAAATCATTATTAACGATATATTTTGAAATGTAGTTATGTAATCAATACATTTAAAATGTTAATGTAGTTAAGACTAATTTCTTCCTTTTTACACTATAAATTTAAATTCCCTTACAATTTAAACATTGTGTTTATAATTTTACATCACAAATATAAATAATTTAGTTAAATTATCTGAAATTTCATTTATTTTTATGTCATTTCAACAATTGTTTGGTCATTTTATAATTTTATTTTACGATATTTCTATTCCTATAAATAAAAAAACTTAAGATTCAAATAACATTTGCTTAAATAAAGCTTACGAATTTACTCTTAATTATAGCATATATTTACTCATTAAACTCTTAACAATTCACAATAGCATATGTGGAAAAATGCATTGAACCTTTCACGTTGATACAGAGGGCACACATGCAACACGAAACTTGAAGGAACCAAAATATTTTTTCATGGTTAAACTACGCTTGTCAACCTACCTTATTTGAAACAAACAAGCAACGTAGTCTCTAAATCATCATATTTAGCTTTTCTCGTACGTTTCTCCGGCTTGAATATGCTACATTGAAACATTATCGTCATTTGAATTCAGTTTTAATCATTCTCGACAATATAGTTTCAGCAATGTGAAACTTCAACAGATTTTCATTTAAACTTCCAAGAGAAGAAGCATATTTCAAACTCTATTTTTCTGCCACTGTACATGTAAGAAAATATATTTAAAATTGGATGAAAGTAACCAAATTTGGACGTGCGATTAACCAATTTTGATGATACATTCAGTACTGAATTCAAAAATTAATTGACCAGTCAAATGAAAATGATGACAATGGCAGAAAAAATTAACATTGTTTATTTTGTTTGGTAAATGAAAAAAATTAAGCCTAAAAGCGAAATCTTTTCATGTTAATGATTTTTGTTTCGTGTTAAAAAAACTGAATGAAATTATGTAGTATTTTGTCAGGATCGCAGTATTGTTTCATGTTAAGTGTTTTTGTGTTAAACGTTTTTCATTGTATATGTTTCAAATATATTCATTTAGAACTACTACAGATGTGAATACTGCCAAAACAAAAAAATTATATATTAAAAAGCCCTTCCCTATCGCCTCATTTCATTAGATGATTTTACATTACAGTATGTCAAAAGTTTTGCGGGATTTTTCGTAGAGTAAACTTTTGATTTCATAGTAGTACTATAAAAACAGTTAAGATTTTAATACTCTTTCCATTGTTCAGTTATTATTTCATATTATCAAAAATGTAGCATTTGCTACATCTGGAACTATTTTTCTACTTTTAAAATATAGTAGAATTTAAAAAATTCTTAATGTTGAATTTATCGTTAATTGCTTGCTTGTATGTTACAAATATTAAATTTTCTTAAACTTACGGTGCAAATTACAGAAGTAAGACAATATTTTTCATTAAAAATGTACAAATCTCTTCCCCCTTCCCCATCCATATGTTAAATATAGTACGTCTCAAGAGAACCCAGTTCCTTAAAAAAAATCAACCAACCAATATTATGTTAGGTTAAACTCGAATTATTATGTTAGGTTTTTTAATGCTTTCTGGGTAAACAGTCTTTATTTGATTTTCTTAAGTATTAGCAAGTTTATAAATGTGAAGAAAAAGAAAGATGATTCAAGCCTTATTTCTTTGATATGTAATAGCAATTTTTGGTAAATAAATTCCAAAAAAACTAGCGCCACAAAACAAATGTGAGGTATTGAAAATCGCAATTATTCTAATTATTGTTAGTTTCATATAGCGAAATAAACCACGCTTATTCGATTAAATCAACTAATACATGGTTAATAATATAACGAGATTTTTTTTTTAACATATCTACTAAAAAAGAATTTTCTCTTTATGGAAACGGATGTTTTTACTGATTAGTAGAAAATAATCTATGTTCCAAATTTTGTTCGAATTCGATTATTAGGTTACGGAAAATTCGTTAGGGGATTATATAGGGGTCGGCAAAGAATTTACTAACCATGCAAATTTTATTTTTATGTTAAATAAAAAAAAAAGTGCTGTTGGGGGGGGATGCGAATTATTTATACTATTAAATAAAAATAAGATTTTTTTTTTGAAATTTTTAATTGCTGTACCATAAAAGGCAACTCAGTAAGTGGAATTATTTTGGAAGAGTAAGATTTTTTCATGTAATTTAGAAACTTCTATTTTAAAAGCACTGTGAAGAGCATACCTGTTAAATTTTAATAATATCTTCAAATGAATATTCAACCGATAATTTATATATATATATGTATATATATTATTTAATTTTTTTTGTACCGTAAATAATATTGTAAAAAATGATAAAATTTTGCTGAGTAAAAAAAATGTTACTTATAAATTACAACACTTAGGTTTAAACGGTCTGATGCTAATGCTTGTGAGAGTTGTTTTATTGCTTTATAACTAAGTATTATGCTGTATCATCTTATTTAGGAATCTCAATATCTAATGAACAAATATTTTTAATAAATTATATTAGTTTTTTTTTTATATACATATTTTCAAGAATTATAAGCTCCTTTTTATTCGGAATTTTTTAAAATTTTTTTTGTCAAGTTTTTCCTTGAAACTCTTATTGTTCAATTTCAAATTGTAAAGCTTTATCAGTTTCATCCGAGCAACGCCAGACCATATTAGCTAAAGTTGTAATGAAACGTGGGGAATTTAGAGGTAGTAAAAAATGCGAATGTGCGAGAACCTGATAGAAGCTTTGCTCTATTTTTTTCATCCCGAAGTTTTATTTATTTAAAAACCAAGTTCTACTACAACAGATTTTTAAAGGGCAAAATCCATTTAACTTTGGTATTTCTGCATCCTCTTCTACCATGTAATCAAAAACAGTGTCTAAAAATTTAAATATCCCCCCCCCCCCCCCCCCAACGAATGGTGAAAAGAAATTTCTCGTATTTCCTAGATCGTTCGTCTTGCTCCTTTTCCCTGGATGGCAGCACGAGCAATATTACATCATTCATCTAGGAAATTGCAGCACATTCAATGCTTCTTATATAAATACACTCGTAGCTAAAATGGCAAAGTTAATTGCTGTGAAAAGCAAATGAAAATTCGATATTGAGAAATTTGCATTGTATTTGGAAGTTTATTAGTGACTGTGTGTTTTGAATATATTTGATGCTGGGATTGCATTAGAACAACCGAGTATTCATCTAAGGAGCAAGTGAATTCATTCATTCTTAAGTTTCATATCAAAAGACACTTTTTCGTCAGAAATGCCGTCAAGTAAAGGAACAGCAATCGGCATCGATTTGGGAACAACATATTCTTGCGTTCGGAGTTTTCCCGCATGGAAATGTAGAAATAATTGCCAACGATCAGGGTAACCGCATGTCTCCCAGTTATGTGGCTTTTACCGATACAGAGCGACTCATCTGTGATGCTGCAAAATCACAAATGGCTTTCAATCCTGAGAAAACCATTTTTGACGCTAAGAGGCTCATTGGAAGAAAATATGATGATCCTAAAATTCAAGGAGATCTCAAGAACTGGCCGTTTAAAGTCGTCAATCAGGGAGGAAAACCGAAGATCTCAGTAGAATTTAAAGGTGAACCCAAGTTGTTCAACCCCGAAGAAATCAGCGCAATGGTATTAACTAAAATGAAAGAAATTGCCGAAATGTACCTGGGAGAGAAAGTAATTGATGCAGTCATCACTGTTCCTCCTACTTCAATGACTCGCAGAAACAAGCCACCAAAGATGCTGGAAAAATAGCTGGACTGAATGTGTTGAGAATTATCAATGACCCCACCGCAGCTGCTTTGGCATATGGACTTGATAAGAATTTGAGAGGCGAGAAGAATGTCCTCATCTATGATTTAGGTGGTGGAACTTATGACGTATCTGTCTTAATCATTGATGAAGGCTCCTTATTTGAAGTGAGGTCAACTGCTGGAGACACTCATCTGAGAGGCGAGGACTTTGATAATAGAATGGCAGCTCATTTTGTGGAAGAATTCAAACGCAAGCACAGGATGGATTTGCAATCTAATCCGAGGGCATGTGAACTAAGACTAAGAACTGCATGTGAAAGAGCAAAGAGAACCTTGTCCAGCAGTGCTGAAGCAAGCATCGAAATTGATGCTTTGAATGAAGGCATTGATTTTTATTCCAAAATAAGCAGAACCAGGTTTGAAGAACTGTATATGGATCTTTTCCATTCCACTCTTCAGCCAGTTGAGCGTGCCCTTGCGGATGCAAAATTGGACAAAAACAGCATTCATGACGTTGTCCTTGTAGGTGGATCTACTCGCATTCCTAAAATTCAAAAAATATTGAAATATTTTTTTCAATGGCAAAGAACTATGCATGTCAATTAATCCAGATGAAGCTGTGGCATATGGTGCTACAGTCCAAGCTACTGTTCTGACAGGAAGCACAGATGAAAAGATTAAAGATGTACTTCTTGTAGATGTTGCTCCACTATCTCTTAGAATAGAGACTGCTGGTAGAGTTATGACCAAAATTCAGGAAAGGAATTCTCGTATTCCATGCAAAACATCTCAAATTTTCACTACCTACTCTGACAACCAGCCTGCTGTAGATATTCAAGTATATGAGGGAGAAAGAGCTATGACAAATGACATCCACCTCCTTGGCAGGTTCCAGCTTTCTGGAATACGTGCAGCTCCTAGAGGTGTGCCTCAAATAGAAATGACTTTCAATCTAGACGTCAATGGAATCTTAAATGTTTCAGCAACGGATAATTCTGGTCATACTCGTAGCATTACCATCACCAATAACAAAGGCCGTCTATCTAAGCATGAAATAGAAAGTATGTTGAATAAGGCGAAGCAGTATAAAAGAGAAGACCTAGAACAACGGGGGAAAGTAGCAGCTCGGAATAGCTTAGAAAGTTATGTCTATTATGTGAAACAAGCAGCAGAAACTGCCGGTGAAAGTCTATCTTCTTCTGATAAAGCCACTCTAAAAGATACATGTGAAAAAATTATCTAATGGTTAGATTGCAATACATTGGCTGAGAAGGATGAAATTGATTATAAAATGAGAGAAGCACAACCTAAGCTATCTCCTATTATGACTAAATTGCATCAAGGAGGGCAGAATACGAACAGTGAACAGTCGACTGGGGGTGATAGTGGTCCTAAAATAGAAGAAGTTGATTAATTTGGTAAGCTAGTCATTTATTATTGTTATCAATGTACTAAGTAATAAGCTGTAAAAGTAAGATTATATTTAAGAACAAAGTATGTTCTTTCTATGTATATTGTTATATAAAGTTCCTGATGTAATATATTTCTGAATGCCTTAGTTGCCAAGTATTTTTTGAGAATTATTAAATTGTGAATAATTCTGAAATGATTAAATAAAATATAGTTTCATTATTTTTAGTGACTTTCTTTTCTGTACTTAGTATTTCTTTACACACCTGAGTCTTTTTTTTTTTTTTTTTTTTTTTTTTTAAAAATGCACAAAAAAAAATTTAATATTTAAATACATTATCCTATTGCCACAATATACCTTTGAAGTTTACTGAATTTTCAGCAAAATATATAACTTCATCAAACATTTACTCAGATACAATTAAAATTTCATTTTGTAATAGAGTAACATTATTAAAATTTTGATTAATATTTTTAAATTGAGTGTGCTTTATTAATTTAAAATTAATTATGTATCGTTATATTTTGGTTTAATGGGTCCTTTGAGTTTATTAAATTATTGATTAAAGTGTAATATCACAGAATAGTGAAATAAAATAGTGAATATATATTTAGTAAAAAATCACTGAAAAGAAAGAATGAATACTTCTTATAAAAGTGTATAAATTACAAATATAATTCATTTACTTTTATTTAAGTTTTTTATATTGTGACAGAAAAATAATGTTGATGTATTTTTATTTATTAAAGAGAATTTTAGCATCTTATTTAAGTTTCTTTGTTCTATATAATACAAATGCATAAAATAAGTTTAAAAAAATAAATTTATTCAGTTTTTGAGTTATTTCAACAAACTTGGTCATTTCCTTGTGTAATTGTATGATTTTGAATATATTCAATACGACAAACGCTAGAATTATATAAATTTTAGCAAAACATATTTTAGATAAGTTCCTTTCAGACATAGTAAATGAAAATCCTATTAAGTGTAGCCAGATAGAGAATGTCTACAAAGAAGCCATTTTGATAATTCTTGAGATATATTCTGACTGTTCCATAATTATAGTAGAATTTCATAGTTTTTTTTTCATATAAGATGCGAAATACAAGCTCAAAAGTGTTATAGAAGAAATATTCAGGAGGATATGATAGAAAAATTTTAATAGATTTTCTTCTTCTAGTTATCTTGTGGGGAATTAATCTTTATATTTTAATAAATAACTTATTTAAAAAGTGTAACCCGCTAAGTATCATGTTTGTTGTCCTATGGTTTTCAACGATGTGGTCCATTTCTAATAAAATAATCTGTATTTCTGGAGCAATATGTATTAAATGAATCTAAGTTAATAAGTTACATAAATTTGGTCCAAAAAATTATGAGATGTTGGGTATATATACATTTTATCACATTTTTAGAGATCTGTTTCTCTCGTTCTTTTAAATTCATACAAAATTTGAATGATATGTTGAGAAACAATGAAACTTTTTATGCAATATTATCATTTCTACTTGATAAATGTAGTAAATATCTTTCAGATTTTAATAACTATCAATTATTTAAATCATGATTAAGGAAAAGAGCTTTGCACTAAAAACATATGGGATGCTATGAATGACCAATTAAATTTTTAAAAAGTGGGATCCCTCAAAATAATAGTTTGAAATGACTAAACAAGATATGATCTTAACATAAACAGATATGAGAATGAGTATTTGCATCCATCTATTTTATGAAGTTTTTGAGAGAAGAAAAAATATTTATGTTTCTTATTAATGTATGGTTAAATATATTTCATGTTATTTTTATAACATGACAGATTTTGCAACAATTATGTATACGAGAAATAATGCACATTATTGTAAATTTGTCTATAATTAGGTTTGTAACTTGTTTTACATAAATTCAAGTATAAATTCGTGTGAAACAAAATAAATATAATTAAGATTATAATCCTGTCCTCAAAATAAACTTCAGAATTAGGTGTAAATAATTTTTGTCTTGATGTTTAAATTTCTAATTTCCAAATAATATATGCAATGAATGTATTTCCTCCCTTATAAACTGTACTGTATAAAAGAATTAAAATGTTTTGTCTGTTTAAAATAATGCATAATTTTAAGATAACTTATGGACATTCAAATTAAATTTATGAAAGTAACACAATAAAAAAAAAGTGACTGTAGATAATTTAGTTCTTGATGCTTCAAGTGTAGCAAGTTATTTTTATTTCGTCATATTTAAGATGGACTTCTAATCTTCATTAATACTGTAGAAATTTTTAATGCAATAATATCAAAATATTCATATTAGAAAATTTTCCTAAAATGTAACTTACGCACATAAAACAATTAAGAAGTATAAAATTGTAAGAAATGGTACACATATATTTAAATTTTTGAAAAATATTTGTATCCTGCTTCAAGAATTTTTTCAACCATTTTTGGAAATAGTTCAGATTTTACATATAGATGGCGCCTTATATATCAATCATCATGTTTAGAGTTGAAGGCAATATAAAATGAAACATGTCTAAATATACATTTCTGAAGTCCTATTTTAAGGATAATAATTGTTTATTACATAAATAATGCCGTCTTTGACTTCGCAAACACAAATTACCTTTTTCTTGAATTAAACAGGGAGAATTGCTGATTAGAGTAATTGCAGCAAAAACAATTTTTATTTCTTATATTCTCAATACCGCGGTATTCGTTTCTGTTTTCATTACCCTAACCATACATTGCTTACACTTCGGGATTCTCATCTGAATAATTTCTTATTTTAAACATAATTATAAATGAAAAACTCGTATTGAATGAATTTTAACTTTGAACGTATATGTATTAATTTTTATAATGTTGCTGATTAAGAAGATCTGCAGAAACAATAAAAAAATGCTGAGCCCTATATAAGTTCAGTTCCTAATTATGTTTTCTGCATCGAAATATTTTTCTTAAAAAAAAGGCGAAAACTGTATGTAGCGAATAATAATTTCTATAAAGTTATAAGCTAAACTACAAATACATAAATCAATTAAAACATGCATATACATAAAAAAAATATTAAAGAAAAACTTTTACATCATTTCTAATAAAATGTAATTATTCCTACGAATTCTTTCATATTGTTAGACTAAATTATATGAAAAGGGAATAATATTTTAAACAACACAGGCCCAGAATGGCTGAAGTTGCATTCATTGTAGTATTTCACATAACTCTGATATATATAAGAACAAGGGAAAAAATTAAGAAGTAGCTAAGTTTACAATGTTCACATAAAATATATATGTATTAAAATCTTCCCAAATTAGAAAAGTTTAATTTGACAAGTTGGTGCACTTTTTTCTTCTACTGATTTATACGGCATATATGTTTCCAATCAATTGATGTTGAAGTGTGAGTAAACCACCATAGGTAACAGTGTTAAAAATCAAATTTTTTGGTGAAAAAAAAATTTTTTTTTCTCGTACTTCTCATTAAAGATAATCTGTAAAACAATATGCAATCAGAATAGAATATTCCTTTTATTGATTTCAGTTATGAAAAACAGAATAAAGGGGAAAATTGAATTTATTACACATTTACATTTTATTAGATAACATAAATTTTAGTTCGAACTACTGAATACATGATAGAAATCTAAAATTATTTGATTTAGTCATACGTTATGAACTTGAGCACATTAAATAAAAATTATTGCACAAATTATTTGTAATAACATAAACGACTTGATTTAATTTCACAAATTACGAGTATATATATAAAATCTTATCAACATATAATACTTACTAACATAAGATGTATAATAACATATACATCTTACTTCCTAAAAGAAAGTATGTCCTCAGAGTCAATAAAATTCGTAGAATTGCACAAATACTAATCAGAATTATTCTTTCTTGCGCAAATCTTTCTTTGAATTATACGAGAAATCTAACTAAATGGGAAAATGGAGTGAAAAAAACTACAATGTTATTCAAAATGAGTAAGGATTCACCTTATTCTGATCAGCATTTTTCCATAGCTTATCAATTTAAAAAAAAAAAAAAGCAAGCAGAGTACAGATCACTGCAGAGTCAAAACACCATTTTACTTCACAAAAAATGTTTTTTGAAATACATCAATGTATGAATAACATTAAAACGATTATTCCAACGACTTATAACGGACGGATATCACAAAAGTGGATCTATAATAGGCTTGTCTAACCCAAAAGACTTTCAGTAGCATTCGTATGGTTAACAGAGTGCTAGCCTGTGCAGGCATTTTACTCGTGTAGGATTTTAAGAAACATCGAGGAAAATTGTAAATAAGCCAAAGCTCTTAATTTTATAGTAATGAAAGTACCGTATAAAAAAATAGTGGTAGTAATTTCAAAGAAGGTTATGGACCGCTTTGGAAACATTTTATTCCGGCGTGCCATGTATGTGTGTGTGATGAATTCGAGTTATCTTCTTTTTTAATTTCGGCTCTTTTAACGTCAATTCAAAATTATCACGTTAAAAACTATTACTTTTACCTCTCAAGAAGCGACTTCCAACCCCATTAGAGAAAAGAGCATTCTGCAATAAATTAAGGTATATTACATTTTATAGGATTAAACGTATTTGTACGAAATATAATTTAAAAAAAAAATGGTACTGCAGTTACAACGCAATGCTGATGCTAAATAATTAGCAATCAAAAGATACCGTGCAGTCAGTCTATCCGGCACCAACGCTTCTCGGTCAAATATATTTGGCTCGCTGCTGACAGACTGCTATCATTTCGCATAATCCGTGCCTTGCATTCCTTTCCCGCTTCCAGTAATGCACACCTGCGCTCGTCAGTAGGTTTGCTGGTAAGGTATACCCACACACCCTTTTTAAAATGAGTTCGACTTTGTAATTGTTTCTGAAGAAGAAAAAACGGGGAAACATTGAGAGGATATTTGTAACAATGTACTGACATATTCCATAGTAATGGGATAGGATACAGATGAACTCACAGAGGAATGTTATTTGGTACTTTAATACGCAGCAAAATTTTAAATTTTTGTTCAAATGACTTAGCTCCACGGACAATTGTTTGACACCGGAAAGGCCACTTGTGACCCGTGGGTTGGCCAGGCCTGATCTATAATATTCACAGTAATAAAACTCAGAACAAATCATTTCAAGGGCATAAAAATTGTAGAAATAGCCCAGATACTCCCCCTGAAATTGTAGAAATAACCCAGATACTCAGTTGACTCCAGAGCATGTTTATAAATGTTAGTCATTTAACCTAACCATTTTAAATTTGATTTTGCCCCACATATCATCTATGTACTCCCAAATAAATTTCTTTTTTGCATTAAGTCACTTGATCTGGAAGCTGCTGTCATTTAGACCTTTGAAATTATACTCAGCATTATAAATGAACAACACACCCACATTGCAAACGTGATGTTGAGTTACTCGCCAAGAATCCTGGAAATGGGTCGCAGAAGAAATCTTTTAAAAAGAGTGTGGCCAAGCACGATTTCGGAGAGGCCAGGGTTGTAAAAAGACTCCCCACAGAACTAGTAATTTGCAATCGAGCCTTTGTATTTTTGTTTTTCTTTTAACAAAGACATAGTTGGATTATTCTGTTCTGTAATGCTTGAGAAAGAACGAAGCAATAATTATAAGTTTTTTTTTTTTTTTTTTTTAATGTTGCTGGGTAGAAATCTATAGGGGCTTTAAGTAAGAAAATGCTCAGCTCTACGTAGACTCTGTTCCTTATTATGATTTCTATATCGAAATATTTTTTTCTAACAGTATGTGTAAGAAGTTTTAAAGCACAAAATAATTCTATAAAGCTATTAGCTAAAATATGTATGCATAAATCAGTTAAAATATGATGTATACGAATATATTAAAATTTTTTTAAAGAAAAACTTGTATACTATCCCTCTTGTGTGAAATGATACTTACACATTCTTAAATTGAATTATAGACTATGTCAAAAAAAGGTGAAAAATATTCTGTACAAAGTATGTCCTCAATGACAGAAGAAGCATATTATATAACTCAGATATATTTATATTAAAACAACGACAGTATTTATCAAAAATTTAAAGTTACAATATTCATATAAACTCTACATTTATTAAAATCACTTCAAATCAAAAAAATTTAATTGACAAATTAGTGCATTTATTTCATCTACTAATTAAAAGAATATGTGTGCTTCAATTGATGTTAAACTATGAGTAAACTACATAGGATTTTAAGACTTCAAACTCAAATTGTTACGGAAATTAATAGTGTCCTTTTTTTCCCCGTAATTCTCATTAAAGGTAATATGAAATATGTAAAATAACATACAATCAGAATAAACATTTCCTTTAATGGATTTGGATGTTTGATATGTTACTGTTATTAATTTTACTTAAATGTTGCCTTCGTGTCAGTGGTGGAGAAATTTAAAGGTGCAAGAGCCAACTCTGTCTATATTACGCCAAACAATGTGTATCTGTGATCCAGACGTTTTAAAAAAAAAGGGGGGGGGGGAGATAACAAGACCGACAAAAAAACGAGTTTTTTGAACATGAGTTTTTTTTCTAACTTCACACTTCGCGTAACATAATTATTTTTTCTTTGATTTTAAGTAACATTCACCTGTCTTGAAGATGGGGATTTGGCGGCGACTTGGCGAGAAACTTGGCGTAAAATTTAATTCATTAAATAATTAGTGTTAATCACTTAATTTTTATTGATTATAATTAAATTATCGTATTGTCATCCCAAACAATCGTGTGTAGAAAATTTTAGCTCAGTTGAGTGCTTTAAAATGTGAGGGAAAAGCTTTGTAAAGTTTTGACCCAGACATATAACGTGAGTTAAAGAAAACCCATAAAAAATTAGTTGAAAAAACGGAGGATTTAAAATAGATAAGGATCTCTAGAATATTCCGGCGGAGCGTTACCCGTGTTTACCAAACACAGTAAAACCGATTGGAAAAAGAAAATAATTCGAAATAAAAACCAACGTTTTTATATAATGACAAAGTATATTAATTATTATACATTAAATTCAAAACAAACACCTGATAAACACATAAAAAAATTTAATTATAATTTCAATTTAATCAATCATTTATGGAATATTTTTTACTGAAAAAAATGTTACAAAACATATAAGCATTTCCTTCTTAGTTTCCAAATATTTTTGAATTACCAGATCTAACCGCGTGGAGATGAGGTGAGGCTAATTTGAGTATGATTGGCTAAGTGTAGATAAATCTACATGTATTACACGTCATACTCTTCTAGACCCAAAAACGTGTACAAAACACAAATGAACTTTACTAAAAAATTACGAATGGAGCAAATAAAAGTTATGCATCTAATAATTTTTACTAATTCATGATTTAGAGTCGACATGCCAATCATTTAAATTCTACTTTCTTAGTACTTCTGAAATGCTGTACATCAAATTCTAGAAAACATAATTTTTAACTTTAAAATTTACTTAAAAAGACACATTTGTGAACATATTAAAAAAAAATCGTAATATAAAATCAAAACTGACGTTTGAAAGTTTGTAAATCATTCTATTAAAACTGGGAACCAGAATTCAGAAAAAATTATTGTGATATGACATGGCACCAAATATTGGAAACTTTCTTTCTTGCGAATGTTTACTGACTAAAAGTCAGCAATCCTTACTATCTCGGAGATAGTAAAGGGGAGATAGTATCTCCCCTTTGTGAGTAGAAAAGTTTTACGATACCTCATGTGGCGTATGGAGGAATTCCCGATGTTCCCCGAGGGGGAAAGAAATTTTTTCCTCAAAGCGCAGAGTGGAAGGGATATTTTGACTTATTAAAATTATTGAAATATTAGTTAAAACTTGTCGCAAATGTCTAAATATTGCATTGTTAGGCAAGTAAGAACGATTCCCAAAGTTTCAAAGTTCTAGCTTGATGGGAAGTTGGTTAAATTAACGATCGAAAATTTGATGACACACACACCAAGTGAAATTCAGAAAAACGTTTTAATAAAAAAAAGGTCATTCGAGTGCCTCGAGTGAATGATGCCCGTTCGTACCAGAAGAAGGTAACCCCTGAGGGTTTGAACATTGCCTTAATGAATGTTTTTGTTGTAAATAAAAGTTAGTCGAATAATCTATTCCTTAATTATCCAAATGAGCTCCACAACAAAAAATATTCTATTTAAATGAGATTGGAAAAGGCACTTAAAAGTTTGTTTGAAAACATACTTTTTAAAATAAGATAAGAAAATGAGTATATTGGTTATGAAACAAAATTCCATAGTACAAATTATATCATTTTTTGGTAATAAAGTATTAAATTTAAAATAAATATTATGAAAGAATAAAATAAACTGAAACAAAATTCAAAAATATTTTTAAAAGGCTGATCTCTATTGAAAATACGAAAGAACTCAAAAAGAAAATTAAATTAACAATCGGAGATTCACTTTCGATAATTGTTTCCATTTAAAATTTCATGACTTGATGAAAAATAGCGATCCTTACTGCTTAACATATAGTTATAAACTTTCTTTAATAATCTTTGTCGTCTAATTTTGAATAATTTACTTTCATACAAAAGTACTTTCAAACAATAATAGAATTACCTATAATTTTATAATTCTAAAATTGTATGCTAAGGCCACCATGTAATATGTGTTAACTGAATAAAGAAAATGTCCTCAACTTGTTAATAAAATACTTCTTTCTGGAATAAACAACTTTCGATCGCTAATGTTTTAAACAAATTACTACGACTGCTCACAATTAAAAGAAAGTATCAAGTGAAGAATTGTGAACTAACATAAACTGTTTCTGAAAACTATTTTCAACTCTTTTCCCTCTGAAAAAAGGGAGAACTCATTATAAATCCTTTACACTTTATTTTTCAATGGGCCCTCAATAATAATTCGAGTAATTATTTAAAATTTTATGTGTAATCTACTTCCCATAACAATTAATGTAAAAGTACATACGCATTTATATCATAATTAATCCCTATGATGATACTATAACTAAATTAAAGCAACTAATTTACATGCACTATTAAATAATATAAAATTATGGAAGGAAATTCATCAACATTTAAACACATGCTGTTAAATTCTAACCACTGCTTTAATGTTTATATAAAAATTGAAATCATACACTAACCCATCCCCACCCGTAATTTGCTAATTACTTGCCCGAAAGTACTTGCAAAAGAAAGAAACAACATCTATTCCATAAAATTTTTATATTGAATTTTATTTGATTCTCAACACAAATTGTATGGCAAAGAAGTGAATCGATTAAAATTCGACGCTTGATTTGACTAAGAGATTTAAATCCCAAATTCCGAGATCAACCAAATATTATTTCAAGCAGCACAAAAAACTATCGAACTACATCGATGTTACTAATTTCATACGGACACTACGTATGAGCATATTCAATTCATTTTACTCGATACTTTTTTCGTCTACTTGAAATGATATTGTTTTCGGTATCTGGAGCGAGTCTCTTTCTGAGGAGAGAGCTAACTTAAATCCGGTGGTGGTGTGTTAGAAGCCTGTTGTTGTCGAGTTCCAATCGATGGTTTGCTGTAATGGCCTCTCAGTTTCCGTCTGCAAATGGGACAGTTGTGGTGGGAGGTTAGCCATCGCTGGATGCAACTGCGGCAGAATTTGTGTCCGCATAAAGTTGTGACGGTGAGCGTCACGTGATGTTCTAAGCAAACTGGACATCTGATGGATGATCTGCGAGTCAAGTTTTTATCGCGCCTCTTTCGCTTTCGTTTCATCTTTTTACGTTTTGGTGGATCAAGTTGTACTACACTGGATCCATGTTCTGCATTGAGAGGAAGATCATTCGCTGGTTCTGGTTCCAAGACAATTACCTGTAAACGATCGTAACATTTAGATACCAATTCATTTGTTCTGGGACGGTTCGAATTGAAGACAAATTATGAGTAGAATTAAACGCGATTAAAAGCAAATTCCTATTATGTGGATATAAATACAAGACTCTTTACCTGAGAAATTTCGAATAATTCGAAATGGTCCCGTTTTAATTAAAATATGTTTTCTATACGTTTCTATAATACACCTCCTCCATTCCAAAGCTAAATACAATTTTTATCTTTACATATTACGAGGATCGTTAAGTAAATCCGAAGAAAATCCAAGCGCTCGTAACATCGACAATGATTTGCTTTTAGTAAGCATCATAACTAACTAGACCGTTGTATAAGTCTCAGTTATATCCAACACATGGTTTCATTTTTGTAATCGATTATAGCAAGAAACGTGTTTATTTAGAAAAATGAAAAAAAGTGAGTTTCGAGTGGTGATTAAATACTCACATTTGAAAGCTTGACACAGAAAGAGATCAAAGATGCGTTGGATGAAGTTCACGCCCCATTTGTTCGTGTGTTAGCAATTATTTACAATTGGGTAAATGAGTTTATACGTGTCCGTACATCCATAAAAGATGAATGTTATTCGGGAAATCCGGTAATTACTCCTGGAATGATTGACGAAACCCACAATAAAATTTTGAGACATCAACGAATCAAATTGCGCGAAATGGGCCCACTGGCGAATCACAAGGTACAGTGTTTTCAGTTTTGCACGAAAAATTGGGCGGGAAAAAATCTCGACAAGATAGGTGCCACATTTGCTCTTAGTGGAAAATAAACGCAATCGTACGGACGACTCTGAAGCTATTTTGGCGCTTTTTCGTCGCAATCCTGACGAGTTTCCGCGCCGATATATAACCGTGGACAAAATGTGGATACAATACTACACCCTGATATAGAGACAAATGAACTGTCAAAATAATGGGGTTTTGAAGGAGAAAGGGCTGCAAAGAATGCAAAGATGGAGAAATTGGCCGGCAAGGTGACGGCCATGGTTTTTTGGGATGCATTCGAAATCAACTGCTCCGACCGATTACTCGGAAAAATGAATAACAATAACTGGAGAGTATTAAGCGTCGTTATTGAACCAGTTGAGCAAAAAAATCAAAATACGTCCTCATTTGAAAAAGAAAATGTTTTGCATCAAGACAATATATGGGAGCACACCTGCACAGTTTCGATGACCAAAATCATGGAATTAAAGTTCGAATTATAACAACATCCACTGTAATCACCAGATATGGCCCCCAGTGACGTTTTTTTTTTTTTTTTTAATTCTAAATTTTTTTTAAAAAAAAAATCGCTTGGCGGACAACGGTTCACGTCGAACGAAGAGGTCATCGCCACAACAGATGCCTATTTTGAGGACCTTCCGAAATTTTTTGATGGAGTAAAAAAGATGGAGAAATGTTTGGAAAATCTATGGAGCCAAAGGAAGTTGTGTTGAAAAATAAAAAAAAAATCTTCCTAAAATAATTAGGTTTTCTATCTTTTTCTAAGGACTCATTGGATGACCTGCGTAATATGAAAAATTACGTAGGCTTAAAACTTATCTACATTTTAAAGGGGGAAAAAACAGTGTGATATGCAGATGCATCGGTGACACGAGTTAGATGCCCTTTTTCTCGAATACATTTGACGAGCCTGGAAGATTAATATGTTCAGAGGCATTCTTTAAAATCAATCGTTAACTCCTTTCCTAACAACTCAAGACCAAACTAACAAAAATCATGATTTTTCTGAATATCTTCGACAACATGCTCTTGAAATCATTATCGAAATTCAAAATACAGGTATTGAAATTTATACCGTCGGCTGCAGATATGAACATGATGCCTATGGCATTGGTATTTTCATAAAGGCCCAACTTTCTCTAATAAACTCATGACTAGGAATCTAGATATTCCTCGATATCCTTGTCTGAGCTTATTGCCATTGATGAGACATTTAATGTTATTAAAATCGAAACTTCAATCGTTGATATTTGGATTTTGTCTGAGGACCACAGTGTCGTGCTCTTCTTGAGCAACTGAACTGAGTTCGACGCAAAGCTGCTAATTCGATTTTTGAAATCCGCAAACACATTTCATAGCAATTTGAAACTTATTTTTAATGGATTTCGTCCCATATGGTACTCTATGGTAATAAAATTACTGATATCCCTGCCAAGGAAGGTGCTTCTAATCTATCGGGTTCAAATGCTCCCCTCGCCTTCCTTGAAATCTATTGAAAAATTTAAAAAAAATGAATTCCTTGGGATGCTCTAACCCTTATGGATGACGGAGGCTTCCAAATCGCCATTTGTAAACTTGCTTGGAGTCTTACTTTTGAAATGAGGCAAAAAAAAAAAAAAAAAAAAAAGAAGAAGAAGAAGGTTCTGACCTCCATGATTTGTATTTCTATGCAGGCCTATTTTAAATTATATTGGATTCAACAGAGAAGACTAATTACTATACCTCATGCCATTCATGATTTTTTGAGAATGTTTGGTCTCGAGGATTTAGTGTAATCTTCTGGAATAATTAACAATGCAACAACAAATTCATAAAGTTTCATTTACCTGTATTTCGGAACTTAAAGTACTTGAAAAAGTGGATTGCGCTTGATTTTGATTCGGTTGCGATTCCATTTTTCTTTTTTTGCTCAACAGAATGAAAATGTCTAACAGTTGGTCAATGTCATCTAAAAACAAAACATAGATGAAATATTCTTGTAGGGAAGGAAATGATGAGAAAGGCACATTTTGTCTAGTTATAATAATTCTGTTATTTTTTCTTCTTAATATTATGCTATTTGATTATACAAATCCTATTGGTTGCTATTTGGAAAATGTTAGTTTTAAAAATACTAATGTTGATATTGCGCATAATTTAGACTGCAGTTCTATTAATTTCAGGGGTGAAAACCTGAACATCACTCACTTTCCATAGATATCCGTTGCTTCTGCAGAAGAAAGCTTTTAGACACATCCACTTCACTTTCCATTCAGGATAAGGATATCAGCGGTAAATATGTAATTTTTTGAAAACTTGTAACATACGTTCGATAACAGCGGAATAAAAAAATAGTAACCATTAAATTTTGTAACAACATGATATGAGACGCAGTAATTTTTGGTACTAATTCATAATTATCCGTATACTTCCAGAAAGAACACATTTTGCGGCCAAAATTATCTATATTAATACTTGCTATTCGAAACTAGATTTTCTAGCTGTTCTTTGGTTATCACAATCAAATATGAAATGTAATGATAAAATTTCATGTTACAAACAAGAGAGAAAGAAACGATAGTATTTTTTCAAAAGAAAGTAGTTTTATCTTTTCTTTTGTGGAATAAATCAAAATGGCCAAAATATGCATTACATATCTACGACAAATAGAGCCACGGCTTTGCCTCCTCGATAAGGACCAATTTCGTTGCCAATTGCGCCATCGTTTCTTTATAAGACAACAAACACCAAGAAAAGACTCATTTTCATTCAAGGTTTGCCCTGCGAGACAAATGCGGTTGTTGATAAATATTAATGATATTTTTTAAATAAAAGTTGTTAAAAATTTAAGAATACCTGCATGCTGTAAAATCCTACTTTAGTCTCTGACTTCGCATCGGAAAATAAAATGGTGCCAAAAGTACGGTTGTATTACAGTAAGTTATAATAGTGTTGCATTACAAGGATTGCCAATTCGACGTATCGATCACACCATTTGGGTGCTATTTTGTTTTCTGTCGTTAAGGTATGGACTAAAATAGGATCAAATCCCTGAATTCAGGCTCATTGTGTTTAGTTCGATCAATCGGTTTTCCAGTCAGGTTGTATGAGTATTTTAGGGATGTACTCAGGGTCGTTCAAGGTTGTCGAAAAATAATCAGTGAATATGTTGAAACAAATAACGTACAATATTCAAAACGTTAGCTATGGAATCATAATATAAAGCTTAAATCACTACAAATGAAGATGCAGACATAAACAAATCATGATGAAATAAAAAAACAACAACATGCAATTTCAAGAAACAAACTGCAGAAAATCAAGGCCCATCAAAACGTTTCATTTTTTTAAATATCGAGAGAGAAAAAAAAAAACTCTTATGGACATTTCAAAAACACAAATATATATTATCATAATAAATTAGAATTTCGTTAAAAAAACTTGATGATCCTTTTAAAGAAACATTTACTATCACAATCTATTTATTTCTGAACTACGGATTTTATTGACCGAAGTTTGTGGTTTATATTTATCATTTTTATAATTTTCCTTTTCCAACTTGTTTCTACTTGTGTTATTTTTTGCTGCAATTATAAAAATACTTAACAATAAAAATTTAACTTTGAAAATTAATAAAAATAAATTTAAAAGGAGTTAATATAAGTGGAAATAACTGAGAGAGAATTTATCGAAGATAATAAAATAACCTAATCGCTTGGTGTGCAATTCGAAAACAATACAAACTCTATGTTTTCTACTGAAAAATATTTATTTTTTGTGTGTATTTCTATAGATTTTTTGTCGCAAAATCCAGAAATATCGATTCTAGCTTTCTACGGCAATTTAACAGGAAACGTCGGATTTTCCAAAAGGTAGGGCAATTAATTAACTTTATTTGTCAATGTCACTAGATAAACTTAAGCGGTTTCTGTAACGTATGACGACTAGCAGAACTAAGTAGTAAAACAATTTAATTCTAAAAGGTTTCTCAACACAAACATTATAAACTATTTTAATGGGAAAAATTCATTGATAACAGCTCTTGAGTATTTTGATTAAAAGATAACAAACACCTAAAGAAATTAGAAATGTCAAAATATTTAAGTGTCAACCGCGATTTGAGAAATAATATTTTTGCTTGCGGAAAATTTTTGCTCTCGAAATGTATTCTTATAAATTGATTTGAAAGAAGAATTTTTTAGTATGAACAAAATATCTCATACATGAGGATCCTAAATAATTTGTAAATCACGAAGAAAAGAAAAGTATTGTGTTTACAAAAAGGTCGGTTTTTTTCCTTTCTTTTTGCCGTACATTCAAAATTTTTTTGAAGAGATTTTTCTTTAAATGCGAAAAAATTCATTCTTATTTCTTGTGAATAAAATGATAAAAACTAATAAAATGACATATAAATGCTTACCACGATTTTTCTTGATTGATTAAAAAAAACTAAAAAGGTAAAGATTCATTTATTTTAATTAAATTTAATAGCGGTTGTTGTATTTGACAAAACGCCATCGGAAAAATTCCCTCGCGAGATTTTTGAACTGTTGCCATTAACTGAGCATATACCATGAAAATTTTTAAATTTTAAAAGCATATCATCAAAGTTTAAAATTCATTTCTTCGGATAGCGTTTCTCTCAACTTTTGAAGATATTATTTGTTTTTCTACATGATTTCGAATAAAGGATCGCACATTTATAATTTGACGAACTTTAAAAATCTTACTTGAAAAAAATCAAATGACGTAACACTCCAAAAAAAATTGTATGCCTTATTTGATAAAGGCCGCTGCACCTCAAACACGGGTAGCGTACGTTTTTACTAAGGGAAGAACTTGATTATAATGTAATGCTTTCAAATAAATATAAATTTGCTGGGTGTTCAAAACATTCAGATTTCTCGAAAAATATAGCTTGATATTTGTCAACGTTTAATTATCTACATTCTACTCTCCAGTCGGTGAAACAGTCCTCTCGAGAGTGTTTAGGTATTTTTGCGTGGTTGTATAATTTAAATCAATATCTAATGATGGTAAAATAGTGTACTAAAAATCAATGCGTTCCGCAATTGAATTTTGTCTATGTATCCTTGTTTGGGTAACATTCTATTGAAACCCACGCTTTTGCGATGAAAAACATAACATTACGAATTAATGTCAAAAGTAGGGTTGCATTAAAGTATATCGAAAAGATAGCCAATTTGGCGCATTTATTACATGTTTTGGCACCATTTTGATTTTTTGTATCGCCAAGGCTTGGGCTGAAATAGGATCCAACCCTGGATAGATGGTTGATATATTACATGAATCGTAGTCTACGTCATTGTAATAGTGAAGATGAAAGGTGTAAGAAAATGTGAATCAGCATTTTTCAGAATTAGTTGCCATAAATCGACCTCAAAGGATTTTCATGACTCATCAGCAATTAGAAAATCTGGTTTTTCTAGCCTTTGAGAAGAAGCAAATATAGGGGCCTTGGATTTTTTGCCGGAGTTCTAAAGAAATCTTCAAGCAAACGAAACTGTAGAATGTAGTTTTTATAATCTGAGTGAGAAACAGAGAGTGTTTGGCGTCAGGAGTTTTCGACCCTGTGGAGGGAGAGAGAGTTGATCTTGGATAGCCGGCAGCGTTTCGAACCCTCCACCACTGAAGTCCTAAAAAAAGTTGACCAGCCGTTTTTTCTTGCTCCTATATCAACCAGACCAAAAGAGACGTACCTGTAGGGCTAGTTATTGAGGCGTTTTAACTTCTGTTGTGGTTGTCGAAAAGAGTTCCCAAAAGCGAATAACTCCGTTAGACGAAAATTTAACTGAATACTTTAGAACCTTGCAAGAATGGAAGCAATTCATAGTTTCCATCTAAAAATTCTTTCTAAGGGTAAGTCAAACAATCTCAATTAATTATTTGGTACTTTTCCATTTAGCTAGCGCAAATCTCGCCAAGCAGACTTTATTGGCGACAATACACATATTTCGTTTGGCGTCGGTTGTACCATTTTTGGTGACTTTATCGCTTGCGCCGGTGAAACGGGAAAATACCAATTATTTTTATTTAGCAGTAATCCAGACCCTACAATTTAAAAAAATATATAAATTACGATATTCTCAATTTTACACATAAGTCTTTTTCAATATGTTATAGCCCTGTATTCTTTTAAATGAATAAAGTATGTAGCAATGTTCATAGATAAAGTTTCATTCTGTATTATTCTGGAAGTTAATGAAACAATGTATTATAATAGTAGGGGAGAGATAAAATGTATTTTGTCATATATCTCCTACGAAATCCAGTGCCCGATCTGATGTTACATGCAAACGAACATTTGATTAATGATTGACTTTCAAAACTTTAAATTGCTTCCCCCCCCCTCAGCTTTTCTTTTTTCGTGACGTATTATATTGAAAATGATCGTGTTTTTTTTTTTTTTTGTAACTAATATAAGGTTTTGGAAATTTTCCGATAGTTTCGCATATGTTTGATAATTCTGTGCATTGAATAAGGATTTAGGTAAATATTTAAAATACACGTACAAAATTAAATATTTACTGTTTTTTTTTGTAGTGTTTTATAACAAAAACTGTAAAATGTGAATAACACTAGTACAATCAATAACATGTGTAGTATTGTGAGAAACACTTCTAAGAAATTAAGAAAAAAAATTATTTAAAATTATTAAAACTTATAGAGGTAGGAAAAATTTTAAAATATTGAGAAAATCAAAATTTTAAATAATTGTTTGAATATGAATTTTCCCCCTCCAGAAATGCATATTTTATTGTGTTCAAATATGGCGAATATAAACATTTCTCGTCATATCTAACTTTAAAAAACTGCTCAAAGGGTTATCTTCTTAAAAATAATATCACATGAGTTACTTGTACACATTTTATTTATGACATATAATAATTATTCAAATGGCATTTGTAATAGTTTTATTTTCAATTAGAATATTCCGATTTGATCCACAATATAAAAATTCTAGCTAAAAAATATAAAATCTCAATACCAATTATGTGAAAAATAATTACTTCCATGTATGAAACTGTTTTTGGAATGTTGAATGACTTCTTTGTCTGAATAGCTACAATAGTAAATTTGTCACGCAAAGCTCCCAAAGCCAACATCAGCATGCCAACAAAGCGATGACCACACGAAAGCGGTGGCTGTGGCGACAGTAATACATATTTTGTAATCATTTTTGGCATGTAATGTAAAGTCAAGATTCGAAAGGGTGTTCTCCGAGAAGACAGGCGCATTCGGTCATGTCGAAAAAACGACATTAGAATGTAAAACAAGTAATTTAAGTAATTATCTCAATATATAATTCTGTAAGTTTATCTACAATATAAGTTATATTTTTATACCAATTCAAATAAATAGACGCTCACTTTATTTAAGAGTATTGTGTGACTTTATCTTAGTGTATTGTGTCACAAGCAACACGGGTAGCGCAGCTGCTTTTAGAAAATCATAGTTATATACAGAACAAAACAAGAAAAACTTCGATAAAAAATGATGGTATCCAATAGCATTATTGCCAGTGCGAAGGTACAAAACGAGCTCTTTCAGAACAAATGAACATAGTACGAAGCAAAGGAAGAAACGAGTGTTGAGGAAAAAACTAATTTCTTCTTTTTGAGGAGATAATCCGTACGGTTTATCTCCTCAAGAAGAAGAAATTATTTCCCCCTCATCATATCACTCTGCGGTTTAATTATCTCCTTTCGGTACGGGTGTACCAAATACGCATAACTGGAGAATGAGTTCCGGGGTTGGGTGATGCATATTGGCATTTCAAAGTGGAACGTTTTTCTAAAATTCTCTAGATGGCGCCCTGTGTCCATTACTTTTGAACTGAATATAGCTTACAGATCCTGACCTTCAGTTTGCCATAATTCAGTAGTTTGCTTACCAGCTGTTGCGGGGAGGGGGGAGGAAAGCGTAATGTAAACAAACTGAGCTAGGCTCTTTTAACGTCTACGTTATGCACATTCGCCTTCCTGGTTTCTCTCCGAATCCTTTTTTTTTATTTGTTTTGGTTCGTATTTTTTTCTTTCTCTTTTTAAAGTCTTACCATCAGTACCGCTTCATTTTGCGCTGCTTTTTGGTGTATTTCGTTTACTTTCCTTTTTATTTCAGTAAGCCTTGTTCATAATGGCGAAAAAGCATTGTTTATTAGAATAAACTCACATGGTCAACAAGTCAATTAATGATGAGAGTGTGATTTATTTTCTAAAAGATTTGAAAGCAATATTTCTAGTGATTCTGATGCGGACTTTTTATCCGAGACGGACAATACGGGACTTAGCGTTTCTCCGCGCACTTCGAGAATTACCACATTCGGTTTTCACTCTAAGTTTTGTTTTTCGTTCATAGCCCCCCCCCCCCGATGTCATAATTCTCTTATCGACCCCCTTTATAAAAATAATTCGAAAAAAATTCTTTTAAATCATTTATTTTGACAAATAAAATTTTTGGATAAGTCAGTGAAAAGGATATGCTTGATGACTCCTGGCTAGATTAGCAATGTTTGATTCGAATTTTGTTGGTTTCAGTCTTAAATCGCCTCGGAGCTCCACATTAAATCTATTCCTCTGCTTTGTTGAAATAGAATTAACATGACTCAAACCAGATTCAACCATATATGAGCTTGGGAAAGCAATTAAAAAGGGAAATGCCGCATTACGAAGTTTTGGATATTTTTGCGCAATTCTTAAATTCGTTAAAAATTTACTCACAGTTACCTTATCAAAAAGCATCTACAAGGTCAAATAATTTAATGACTTCATCTTGCAAATGACTGCCATTATTTTCAACTTGAGCAGAAAGTAGCTCGATAGTCCATTCTGGAATATTCATATTTTTAACATCTCTAAAGCGCAACTTAAAATTATCGCTTAATTTTTGAAGATTATTTGAATATATTCCCAATTCTTCGTCGGTCACATCCAAATGTCGTAAATTTGAAAATCTTTACGTAACAATGAAGACTTAAACAAGTGTGACTTAACTTGAAAGCTTAAAATAATTATCTGTAGTTGAATTCATGTAATATGTTTTCCTTAGAGTCGTGTTTGAATATCACTGAACTTTGCAAATGCATCTTTCAAATATATATATATATTGCAATTTATCCTTTAAGGCTTGATTATATGTAAGAAATATTCTGTAATAGTTTCAATCAATTCAACAAGTCTTTGTAAACATGCACCTTTTTTGACAACCATCGTATTTCGGTGTGTAATAATAAAAGGTTTGATATTTCTTTATTTTCCACGCAAAGTTTAGTAAACAGTCGTGATTTAAGAAGTTGAGCTCTAATTGAGTTGTAATGCATTATGATGATCGTTACTGAGATATTTTGCTACTAAATGAGTTCTATGTAATACACAAAGAATGGTACGAATACCACATATACACACAGGTACTTTTCCCTTAAATAAAGTTGTAAGAACCTCGTTTCCGGCTATATTGTAAGTGGGGGTTTTCAAGCTAAGGGGGAAGTTAACGTACATTGTGGGCTTATAACAGATAATTTGGAATTAGAAAGAATATTAAAGGAATTTCGGGAAATCGAAAACGTAGAGAGAGAGTCTGAGATTTCTAAGACAAAAGAAGCAGAAATTTATGAAGATTCTTTTCTAAAAAACTATTCTAGAACTGAAACCGGAAAATTTATTGTAAAAAGTCCAAGTCCGTGCAGCAACAGATGGCTGATTTACCAGCGGCTAGAGTGACACCATATCTAGAATTTTTACTGGATCAGGACTTGATTTCTGCGGTTCCTTTCATGATAAGAAATTACGTAGGTAGAAGTAAACAGGTAAAAAAAAAAATGTTTCGTATACTTGTTTGTTTCACTACGAAGGCCTTGCACTTAGAGATGGTAAATGATTTAACAAGTGCAGCGTTTTTAGCGGCACTTAAACGTGTTGTTGCTGGGCGGGGCAAACCATCAGATCTTTTCAGTGACAACGGCAGAAATTTTGTGGGTGCTCAAAAAGAACTAAAAGCAACTCTGAAATCATTATTTAAGGATAAGAGCGAGGAAGAAATAAAATTTTATTTAGCTACTGAAGGTATAAATTGGCAATTTAACCCTCCCTCTAATCCGCACTTTGGAGGTTTAAGGGAAGTGTGAAATCCGTTAAATATCACTTAAAGCGTGTAGTAAGAAAAACAATTTTTTTGTTATGAAGAATTTTTGACTCTAATTATTCAAATTAAAGCTGTTCTTAACTCTAGCTCGCTATGCACCATTTCAAATGATGTTGAGGCATTGACACTTGCCCACCTACTAATCGGAACATCAATAATTGCATTACCTGAATCTAATTATACAGAGATTCTTGTAAATTATTCGAGTTGATAGCAATTGGTTCAAAAGCTAACATAAAATCTTTGGAAAAAAAATCGGAATATTTAAATAAACTTTTTAATCGATCTAAATGGTACAAAGGAAAGGTAGAAATGAAAGATTTAGTTTTAGTAAAGGATTCTGATAACTATTCTCCATTAAAGTGGCATTTAGTATGGATTATCAAAATCCATCCAAGTCAGAATATTGTCCGAGTCCTAGTGGTCATGGTTTCAGACTCGTGGCCGGCGGTTTTCGTCGCGGGTTTGATCCTTGGCCACTAAAGACCCGCCGTGTAACCGGGACTAATGCACGTAAATTTGTCGGGGCCCCAAATCCTGCCGTTGGTGTGAAAGTTAGGAGAGGGGGTGCCAGCTCAGGTGTCTTCCTCGTCACTTGACAGAGACTCAAAATTACGAGGTCGTCGCCAATAGCCCTCGTGTTGCTTCTAGTAATGAATGTTTGTAACATTCAAGGCCCAGTGGTATGTTGACGTCAGAAGCGCCATCTATGGAAGTGTAATTCTTTAGTGTTTTATGAGAAGTCTCTGCTCTCGTAGTGTGAATAAATATAAAAAATTCAATTCACAGTATTGGAATTCTTTGAAGGGCCCAGACTCATTTAAATAGATTTTCTAGCTTTAAGCCCAATTCATTATTCATTCTATTTCCGCATGTTGTTATTATAGTGTTTCATTATTCATTCTTTGGGGCTCTCCTATCAATACGACTATGAATAACATTTTATGACTTTTCTCTTACACATGTTAGGGTCCTTGAAGTTCGAGGGGTCTGTATCATTGATACAGCGGTAGCTAAATTCCTGTCAACTATAACACTGGCAAATAATTTAAACCGTAACAAAAATATTCCTTTCCTGCAAAAAGAATTTTTCAAACATGGAATATGTATGTTAAAAATTGCTTCGCTGTTATTAATATAAATTTATTATAGATTATTTAATAAAAATTACGTTTATTCTCCCTAAAAGAGACACGAGTCCTCCGTTAAAATCAAATGCCTATATCGAATGTACGAGGGTCGTTCAATAAGTCCTTGAAAAATCCAAGAGATGGTGCTCGTAGCATCGAAAATAATTTGTTTTTACTAGAGATCATGACTAACTAGATAACTAAATCTCAGTTATTTCCATCACATGGTTTCATTATTATTGTTAACTCAAGTTAGAAACGTGTTTAATTAGAAAAATGAAAAAAAGTGAGTTTCGAGCGGTAATTAAACACTCACAATTAAAAGGCTTATTAACTCTAGAAGAGATCAAAGCTGAATTGGATGAAGTTCATGGCACATCTACACATGTGTTTGCAACTGTTTACAATTAAGTAAAGGAATTTAAAAGTGAATGAACATCCACAAAAGATGAACGTCGTTCGGGACGTCCAGTGGAAGTGACTACTCCTGGAATTACTGACAAAATCCACTGAAAGAGAACAAAGCTGCGTTGGATTGAAGCTCACGGCACATTTGTTCGCGTTTTAAATTGTTTACAATTGGGTAAATGAGTTTAAACGTGGCCGTACACCCATAAAAGATTAATGTCATTACTCCGGTAATTACTCCTGGAATGATTGACAAAATCCACAATATGATTTTGAGTGATCGACGAATCAAAGTGAGCGAAACAGTTGGGCCCACTGGCAAATCACAAGGTACAGTGTTTTCAGTTTTGCACGAAAAATTGGGCGTGAAAAAAATCTCTGCAAGATTGGTGAAACGTTTGCTCTCAGTGGAAAATAACCGCAATCGTACGGACGACTCTGAGACTATTTTGGCGCTTTTTCGTCGCAATTCTGACGAGTTTCTGCTCCAATACACAACTGTGAATAAAACGTGGATACACTTCTACACTCCAGAGACAAAGGAACAGTCTAAACAATGGGTTTTGAAGGCGAAAGGGCTCCACAGAAAGCAAAGACGAAGAAATCGGCTAGCAAAGGTGAAGGCTAGGGGTTTTGGGGATGCGTGCGGAATCATCTACACCGATCACTTGGAAAAAGGAAAAACAATAACTGGAAAGTATTATGCGTCGTTATTGCACCGGTTGAGCGAAAAAATCAAGAAGAAATGCTCTCGTTTTAAAAATATCATCTTCCATCGAGACAATGCACGGGTGCATACCAGTGCAATTTTAATAGCCAAAATCATGGAATTAAATCTTCGAATTAGTACAACATTAACCAGATTTTCACTGTATTTGCCCTCCCTTTTTAATTCAAAATTATATAAAAAAAAAAAAAAAAAAAAAGGATCGGCGAACAAAGGTTTAAGTCGAACGAAGAGATCTTCGTCACAACAGATGCCTATTTTGAGGACCTTCCAAAATCTTACTTTTAAGAAGGCTGAAAAAAAAGATGGAGAAATACTTGGAAAAGTATTTTGAGTCAAAGGGAGATTGTGTTTAAAAAAAGTCTACCTATAAGTGTTGAAAAATAAAAAAAAAAATCTACCTAAAATAATTTGGTGTTCTATCTTTTTCTAAGGACTTATAGAGCTAATTTCATATATAAACATACAGAAAGTGAGTGAATCGTGACTTGAATGCACAAGAGCCAGGTATGGCTACACTGCGTCAAATCAGGTGCCACTGTAATCTGGATATTTGAGAGAGAGAAAAAAAAAGATACAAATTTGTTGTCAAGAAGTCGGGTCGAAAATAGAGAAGGATCGCTAGGATACACCGAGAGCATGTCACCCGCCGTTTACTAGACAATAAACCCCATGGGAAAGGGAAAAGATTACTAGGGTGCCTGTGCTTACTTGAAGAAGGTAGACCCTTAAAGGCATAAACATGTAGAAAATTGATTATTCTATTTTAGAACTTAAATCTATATATTTAAAAAAAGGTACTATTAAATAACATAACTAATTTCTGAGTTATTACTATTAAATAACATAACTAATTTTTGTAGTGAATAAAACTTTTTTAAAATTAAATTTCAATAAGGATACCTAAAATCAGAAAAATTTCACTTTTATTGATTGATTCATCAATTACTATCTTTCTAAAGTTAATTCATTGCAAAAATTTTTCAAGAATTATTGATTAAAACTTAGAAAATATGTATTGTTGGGAACTGTAAGTTTATTCAACCTATAACAAGGGGAACATTTCATAGTGTTTTTAAAAGGACATATAATATCTAATGAGTTTTGATTAATTAATTGTTTATTAACATTGCACTTAGATGTAACATGAGGATATTTGTAATTTTGAGCCTCAGTCAAGTGAAGAGGGTGACACCTCAGCTTGAACCCCACTCCGTTAACTTCCACGCCATACCTAAGGGAGGACTTAATGAAACTTAAATGTGCTTCAGCCCCTATACACAACAGTCCTTAGTAGCATCGGTTGTAGCATTGATAAAAACAAAGCCAGCCGCAAGTTTGCGACCATGACCACTCAGGCTGGGATTTCTAAAGGAAAGTGAGCACATGGGTATAACTTGGATACAAACAATTCAATAATAGGAGAACCGTCACAAACTAATCTATCATTCAACAATTTAATAAATGTTTTGCATATATTTTGAATATTTTTTTTTAATATTCAAAGTTTATATTGCAACTATATAAAAATAAGAAATATAGAGTTCAGGCTACAAGCATTTTTTAAAAAATGTTCCAATTCTAAATTCTTTTAAGGGTTAGAATAAAAAAAGAATAATCAATAAAATTACATTGAACCATTATTGATTCATTCTAAATAGATTTCTTTGGAAAACAATCTTGCATTAAAATATTATACTGATTTTAGTTGATTGATTATCATTGCACTCAGAAGATTGATTGATTAATATTGCACTTAGAAGCAAGACGAAGGTAATTAGCAACGAACCTTATAATTTTGAACCACAGTCAAGTGATGACAATACTTAAGCTGGCACTTCCTTCTCTAAACTTCCACTTGGAGCCCTGACATATTTAACGCATTACATGGAGGGTCTTCAGAGATATCAGGACTCAAACCTATGAATCAAAAGAAACACTTATCCAGAGCTTCCCATGGCTTATATTGGATTTAATCAGTCTTGGCAAATTTTTAACTCTAGTATAATCTTATATACCAATGTGTGTGCCATGGCATCTTTACAGGAACTCTGCAAAAGCTTTCATAATTACATTTCAATGATGAATATGTTCAATAATATAGGTATTTGAGAGAAATACAAATTACTGAGAATGAAATGATTGAACATGAAATTAATAGACTAGCTTGAAACTATATCATAAATTAATTTTGACCAATAAAAACTAAAATTTATAGTTATTGATAGTAAAAAATTTAATAAAATTATTCTTTTTATAACTGTACATCCATGTTAAATGTAACCTTTTCTTTAGAACAGACGCATTTTTTGGAAGGGGGGGGGAGGAATTCACAAAAGATTAATTCCTCTTTATATTAGCTTACATATAAAGAACATGTTCTCAACTAAAGTATACAACACACTCCTCCTGCACATAAACTCCACAAATACATAAACATATTAAACAAATATCATAATTATTTATAAGGATGAATGAGCTTGCTACATATATATATTAACTAAATTCTAATTTTTCAAAAACTTTCCATCAAATATTTTAATTTTTTTAATATACTAGCAAAAATTTTTGAAATGGGTATGGTTTTATAAAATTTAGGAAACTTCATATGTATAAAATCTCTTCAGATAAATTTTAATATTAAAAGGAAATTACATGCTTAATATTTAAGAGTCAAAATACAAAAATACTTTGAGTGACTAATAATATTAAAAGCAATTCCATTTTCAATAGAGTCGATTAAATCCTTTTTGAGAGTTCATTCTTTTATACAATATTTCAAATAAATAAATAAGTCACTATGTTACAAAAATACATATTTCAAGGAAAAGAAAATTGATCAACATATGTCCATTTGGGTTCTGCAGAAACATCAGTCCTATAAAAGAAGGGGGAAAAAGATATTTTCATACACAAGGTCAAACATTTATTTAAAGATTTTAAATCATAACAAATCTTATTCATACAGTGCACAAAGCTCATTATTATTGAATTCAAAGGTTATTATATGTTTTATAAATTTATAAGTTAAACCATTAGTTTGCAAATCATTTATAAATATTGTTATAAAACATTTGCAACAGTATGTTAACATTTTTATATCAGATACTGGGTACACAAAACCTACAAATTCTAATAAAAATTCATATCCCCCTTAATGAAAAATATTTACTGGGGGATAACGTAAAATTTTAACTATAACTAAAAGAAATAACCGAGATATCTGGATAAAACTAATTCTACATATCACTTGATCTTTACGTATATAAAGATATAAAGTACAGCTATTAATTTTGATTTATTTGGTTACAGGAAATCATAGATTGAAGTGTTATCTGCAGTATTAAAGTTTTAATTATTATCCCAGAATATCATAAAGTTTTTATTACTAAAATAACCAAGATAAAAACTTAATTTTATGTGACAGTGAGGTTTTATGGTGCTAGAGCCAAACTTAATTTTATATTTATTATAAGACTTCTCTACATAGTAACCATCCACAGTTATACATTTCTCACAGCAATTCTAGATCTTTCAAAGGTCATTACTGTAGAAATCAATAGACTGAACTCTATCTTCTCATTTCTGCAGGTTTCTTGAATTTACAGGTTTCCAAAGCCAAATAAATCAATAATAAAAGCTGAAATTTACATTATGTATATAAAGGAACAATTAGTATGCAGAATAAATTTTTTTCAGACACCTCACAATTATTTCTTAGTAATAATTAATGCTTTATGATAGCCCCTCATAATATTGAAATATTAACCCAGACATTAGGGGGAAAATAGTTATAGCATCTAATTTCAAAAGTTCAGATTTGGTCAATCATTTTTCAGTTTTCCATCATCCTCTAGGCTGATACAAATATATACTTTTGAAATTAAAAATTAACAAAATATCTGATTTTGTAAAGTGAAACAAGTAAATGTTCATATTTCACAATAATTTATTCTTCAGATAATCAATACATCAGATAATTTTTTTAATTTTTAGTTTTGTTTCTTTCTTTCATTTCATAGAATCCTATGTAGAAAATTAATATTTGAAATATATTAATATTTCTATTAAAAAAACAATTCTTTAAATTTCTTTCTAGATTATCTTCCACACAAGAAATGGTCTTGAAAAATAATTACACAGAACAGGATTGTGATATTGTTCATGTAGAATTGAATCAAGAACATCCACACACAGATTTAACACCCTTTAAATAAATTATACTAAATCATAGAAAAGAGAAATTAATGTAATTCTATAAGGAAATTTAAAACAAGAAATAGACTCTGGATCCATATCTTATGAAATCAAAACTTCACTAGGCTATGTTTTCAGAGATTGAGAATTACTTCTTTAGATAATATTAAGTGATTAATAACAATAATAGTTGACCATATTAAGTACTACACAAACTGTTAATTTGATTGTTGATTTAAACCTATGATTTTTTTTTTTAGTTTCATGTCCTCTAAAAATATACATAAGCCAATAAATATCTTAAATTTAATTAATGACAAATATAGTTATTAAGATTACATTATTATAAAATTTATAGCAATATAAATGACTTATAAATATTTCCCAATTCTTGTTATAGTTCAGAATTTTTTATGTTTAAAATAATCTACTTTAAAAAAATCATCATTTTCAATGAACTCTTCAAAAACTTTTACATTTTGTTCCTTTAATGTGAAACCTTTTTCATACTTATTTTAAATTATTAACCCCTCAGAAATTCACAATTCTTTGTGTTGAAGAAAAAAAATTAATATTTTATTATCATGATATTTAATTACTCTTCATCTGTATTGCTCAAACTCGATTCATGCAACATTTAACATTTTGTTATGCCTGATCTGAT
This sequence comes from Nephila pilipes, assembly GCA_019974015.1. NCBI lineage: Eukaryota > Metazoa > Arthropoda > Arachnida > Araneae > Nephilidae > Nephila > Nephila pilipes. Next base: position 370,132 of record BMAW01075419.1, read on the forward strand.
TTCACATGCTAGAAAAAAAGTTTTCCTATTATATGAAGAATTAATTGAATTCCTTTTACTTTAGCATAAGCATCTCAATATGTATATAAGTTAAAAGATTAAATATATTCCTCCAATTTTATTAACAAATTTTTTAAAAATTTTACCATCCATTTTCTAGCCTTTTTTTTAATTATTTTTGTACTACACATAATTATACTGGAAACAAAATTTCTATTCTTTATTTCTTTTTGAAATATATGTGACAGTTAAAGAGTTAATCTTTATAATATAATTGAATAAATATAATGCATATGTTGCATACATAACATATCTAGAAAACTAATAATGTATCACACTATTCCACTTTCTCAAAATTATGATATCAATTAACATATTCATTTTAATTTAGATCTCATATAAAAATATCAGGTAAAAATATATTAACTTTCCTTTCCTTATTTTAGCAAACATACTGTTCATGTTGGAAATAAGAATTTACAATTCATATAAATTCAATGTTGACTGACAACTTTACTCAGAGACTATCTCATGTCACCAACTATTATTGAATAATTGAATATGGAAATAAACAATCTAAAAATAAACTTCAATAAATTTCATTTATACGTAATGAATTAAGATGAATCTTTGAACATATCCATACTAATTATCCTTCAACAGTTACACCTGAAATATTCAAATAATTATCCAAGATTAGTGAAACATAATTTTCAATCCAATCTTCTTCAAAATCACTTTCACTATCAGATTTTATTATTATTATTATTTTGTCGTTTTGGTGGTCTAATATTAGGTTCATAACTGTCTTCTGATAAATCATCACTTTCTGAATCACTATAATTTGTCACCATATCACTTATGGACAATCAGATACAATATCTTTCATTGAAATTCATTCATTCATTGAAAGTTCCTTCACTGTCACATTCTATCATGGTTGAAGTTTCTTTACAACTAAAATTGTTATAAAAGCATAAATACCAAGAAAAAAATACTCTCTTTATAATAGACCAACTGAAGAAATTGAACTCAAATTTTGAAATATTTTAATTTGCCCTAGATTTCATACATTGAAATTAATAATGCACATGCATACACTAATTAACTCATTATTGGTCAATTACATTTGGACATGAAAACACAAATTAACTCATTACTGGTCAACAACTCATAATTGGGCATGAAAACACGAATTAACTTATGATCAGTCAACAACATATTAAGATAGATAGAATTTTTATAGTAAATTTTCTTTTATATCATAAAATATATTTATTTTTCTTGACTAGAAGGAAATATTAACCCAAATTAACTTAATTCACATTGAGATGTGAATGAGTAATCTTGTTTTGAATGAGTAATCTTTGAGTAATTTTTGTTTCAAATGAAAAAAAAAGTGGAAAAGAAAAGTAGTTAAATATAAAATTCAAATTGTCACCATTTTGAAAAGATAATAAAAAATTCTTACATTACAGTATTATTTTCCTTTTTAATTGGAGGTAGATCAACAATGCTTTGAGTTAACTCAACATTTCTGACACTGCCAAAGAAATCTGTTAACAGCACTTGTTCAGGTTTTGCTGGGAATAGATCTTTTCGAGAAGTAACCGTAGATATACAGACTCGTTTAGGGCATACTTGCAGCTGAAACAAAATACAAGTTTTTAATTAAGAATTTTTAGAACAGAATACACACATACAAAGCAGAGTTTATAGAGATAAAGGATTGTTTTACCCCTAATCTTTTAAAAATTCAATAATTAAGTTATATGAATTATCAAAAGAGGAAAAATAAATTTAAGGAACTAAGATATAAAAGTTCACACAATATTTTTAAAATAATCTAAACAATAAATAAAATAAATTTTTAAAAATTCAAATTCATTATAGTATAAAAATGATTTTATAAATTGAGATATACAAAAAAGAAAAAGATATATTTCGAAAAATATTTCAGATTGATATATCCAGAAGTATTGAATTACTAATTGAAGAGGTTAATAATTTCATAAGTCATCCATTAACAAATAAAATCTTTTGTGTAAGAATTTTAAAGTAGCATTCAAGTTTAATATTAATAATAAATCTTTTCAAATTACTTCACTGAACTATGTAAGTGACAAATAAAATAGTTATAATGATAGTCAATGTATTAAGTAAAATAAAGACAATTTAAGTTATTGACAAATATATAAGATATAATACATTACATAAACTTAACGGTGAATAATTTATGCTCTACAGAATTTTGGAAAATATTCAGAACAAGCTGAATGATCATTGAGATCAGGGGTGTCAGACACATAGCTTTAAATATAATTTCTGCAGCTCTCTCAATTAATACTACTCAATGAAATGTCATGTAATGTCTTTCATGCTACCAAAGTATACTTCATGGCTGGAATTATAAATAATGTATCTTTTAACAGTTCACAATTTAAAAATGATGAGATAAAAAATATAATTCATCAGATCTAATTGCTATTTACATTTTGGAAAAGAGACTTAAATCAGAAATTAATATGTATCATCAAATCATGAATAATGAATGTAGGTTATAAAAATACTAAAATGCATATTTTGTCTCTAGAAAAGATAAACAGAGTAACTTAAATGAATTTTCCTGAGAACAATAAATTTCGTATTCAACAGCAGTGCTAAACCTTAAAGATCTCTTACAAGGATGTTAGTTTAGGGGAAAATAAATTTTTCACGTAAAATGATTTACTATTTCACAGAGAAATTATTTGTAGATGAGAGAGTTAATGGGATAAAGGTTTGGAATTAATTCATAATTCTATTTTTAGGATTCATTTAAGAATGCAAAATACAAATAAAATAATTATTAAGAGATAATTTTAAGAAAACTTAAATATTTATTATATGTTCAATTAGGAAAAAAAAGAAACAATTATTAATTTCTTCAGCACTTCATATTCAGCATAACTTTATCAAAACCAAGTGGAAGTACAAATAAAAGGAAAAATTATAGACGATCATCCAAATTTTCAAAGAAAGTCGGAAGAGGAATTTTTTTGCTGTGAAATAAATACAATTATCTGCTTGATATGCCAGTATACTATTAGTGTACTAAATTTGGTTCTCATTGTGGACAACATAAATCAATGTAAGACATTTACAAGGGTTTAATGAGACAAGAAAAATTGAATTAGCTCAAGCTGGGATAGAAAAAAAACAATGGTTATGTTTTCTAAAATAACATAAGGAAGTGAAGTAGTAGTGCATGCAAGCTACATCTGGTCAGAGTTGACAAGTAAGCACCCGAAGCCTTTTAATGAGAGTGAACTTATAAAGTGAAATATTCTCATTAAATTTGCAAAAATTGTTTGTTCAGGAAAGAATTGAAAGGATTACAATAAATTTCTTTATTTTGAAATACAGTTATGGAAGGAGTTACTGACTTGACCAACAATTTAAGATATCAGGTACAAGCAAAATCATTTAGTTTTGAAGCTTTTCCCCACTGCCTATGATTGCGGGTATGGATTCAAAAACATTTTTGAGGAATTGATAGAATTAGTGCCAATACGTGATACTTGTACAGATATACTGAATTGTATTTTTGACTTCAGCAAAAATTTAATCTACCTCTGTCAAAACTAATTTCTGTAGATACAGATGGAGCTCTTCGGAAAAAATAGTGGTTTTGTTACACTGCTAAAAACAAAAATTGAGATTTAGGTGTATCCATCATTGACTTTGCATTATACATCCAGAAATATTATATATAAAGGGAAGGACAATGTACATGTGTTAATACCTATCAAAAAACATTAATTCCAGAAAAGCTCATAAGTTTAAATCAGTGGCAGAACTCTGCACTTTTAAGTGAATCTGATTATTCCAGTTTGTCATACACTATACAGAGGTAACCTTTGCTATCCTGCTCCTTCTTAAATAAATGTGGGATTTGAAAGAACAAATATTCGAAATCTTAATAAGTAAGAATCAAGATACAAGCTTGTTTCTTTTTCATTTAATATGGTTACAAGATTTTTCCTTCATGATCATATAAAAACACTTTTAAGATTTGAATTGTAACTCTAAAGAAAACATCAGATCATAAAAAACATGTGCATTTGAGTTAAAGCATTCAAATGTAAGCCAGTTTTATAGAAAAAGCAATTAAAATGTGAAAATTTAATGCACTTTTCAACATAAAAAATGAACAAAATAACTTTAATTGATACTGTATCATTTAAAAAATATGTTGAAAAAATAAAAATTCTTACATAGAAAAAAATTCCAAACAAGAGATTAGATGATTTTAAATTACTAGAAAATACGCTTTTTTTTTTTTGTTGTTCTTTACAGTATATTCAATAGACATAGAATCAGCACCTAATAATATACAAACAGAGATAATAGATACAATGTGATTCAGAATTATAGATAAAATTTTGTGAAGTTGGCATACCAGAACTTTACAAATATTGACCTGCTAGGTTTGAAAACACACAACAATCAATATATGAGATAATTTCTATGTTTGAAAATAATTATCCACATGAGTAGTTACTTTCACTTATGAAAGAAATAAGTCTCCTTTAAAATTTAAAATTTCCAACAATCACCTTGGGTCAGTTTTGGAAGCAATCACTGCAAACAAAATTTTTCCCAAAATAGAAAGGATGTTGGCATAGACTCAATGCCAGAAGAAAAGGAACATTACAATTATCCGCCCCCCCCCCCCTTCGAAGCAAACTTTTTTTCTCTGAAAATTATTTTATAGTGTGTCTTTCTTTTTTGTGGACCACATAAACTTAAACCTTGATCATTTGGCCCCTGTTGGCCTTTGAATTTGATATGCTTGATTAAGACTAATACTTGTGCCCAGAATAGTAGATTTATATTCAATAGAATATAAACACACTCACAACCTGTGAGATAAACCAATATCATAATTTCCCTTTTTATTATCATACATATAAATCATGCAATTTGCTCAATTTTAATAAATAATGTTTTAGATTGAAGAATGAAGAAAAACTCAAATGTAAACATGTAAATATTTTCCTTTTCTTTTATTTACTCACTCAGCTGACAAATATAGACATACACATAATATATCAATTTCTAATGAAGGATGCAATTTCACATTAATATATTAAGAGACAATTAAATACTTAATGAAGTTTGATTCTTTAAAAACATACACATTAATAAAATTTGTAAGAATAAAATAAAAATTATTATTTTGTTGCTAATCACACACGCAAAATGCAATGATTAAGTTTTTCTTTTTTTGTCTCATTACAAATTGAAATTATTGTGATTCTTTTTCCTAAAAGTGCAGGGTCAAACTATTAAGTTTTAAAATTACTGATACTTATTAATTTCAATTAAGCAGTTGGAGTTATTGTTGGAATATTATTTGAAAAAATTTATTACAATCCATGTTTTGAGTATTTTAAAAAAGATTGTTCAAGAAAATCTATAATTACTAGAGAACAATCTGCTATAAATTCTTTTTAAACTGATGAAACACACAAAGTTTAAAGTAATTTGCAAAATAAATAAATAAATTTCTAAACAACACTTATAATAAAAGTTTTAGTCATATGGTTAAAGCTTAAAAAAAATATTTTTATAGCTCAAATTAAACAGATTTTGAACAATTAAAACATTCTTTTCACAAAACATAATTTTATTTTGATCATTATTTATATGCTATACACATAAAAACTGTTAAGTTATAATTTTAAAATATGAGATGATAAGTGATAAAGTTTTTTTTTTTAATTTAACATACAAATTTGAGCCTTTTATTGACTAACAAATTGTTGATATAAGAAGTAAGATTTAAAATAAATTATGATACAATTAAAAACTAAGAAATATAATATTTGTGTTGCAAACATGACATAAAATAAGACATTTAAGTACATCATTTTCTTGGCAAATTTAAAATATACTTCTGAAATATTTCATTCATTTATTGAATTTTTAATGATATGCATTAAAAATTTAAATAATTGTTGAACAGCTGAAAATTCTATATAAATTGTTTACTCAGAATAAAATATAATTAATATATATAAAATATTAATTATAGTTTTCCATATATATATATATGTAAAAAAAGGATGAAAAATTTTTCAGCTGTATATTAAAATTCATTTACACTTTCTGTAATTGCAAAAATTTAAAATATCTAAAAGGATAAACAAACATGAAGTTTTATTACAGCTATGAATGAAAATACTTACAAATTGACCCATTGTTTTTGTACTGCCTTTACTAATTTTTTCTAAAAAGTCTAATGCATAATACGTATATCTGTCTATAACATATACACCAATAGTTGGATCACCATGATGCTGTAAATGAAAGAAAAAAATGTTAAAAGGAAATTTTTAAAGAAATAAGAAGAATTAAATTGAATTATTTTATAAATGTAGAAAAAATAGAATATTTCATAATTTTGAATTTTAAACTCAAGCAAAGTTTGAAACAATCATATTCGAACAATTTAGAATTATATTCCTATTATCTGTAAGGTTAAATTGCATGAAACTCATGTTTCCTGATGAGATAAGGGATAACCCACTATAAGACTGTGAAGAAAAGTTTTAATTAAATAATGTTTTGTGTAGAATCTTCAATTTTTATTATGAAGAATGTTTTTTTTTATTATTATTAAAAATAGCTTAAAATATGTTTCAGATGTTTAAAATTTAATATACTTTTTCAAAAGTCGTAGAATCAGCGAGAATTTACTAAATGTAAATTGTTTAATCATCTGTTTGTGATTATTTACTGTATTGCTTAAATATAAAGTATTTTGTAGCTGTTACTAAATCATTTAAAATATAAGAATGATAAAAAGATTCACAGACCATAATTCTGTAATGCCTTTTTATTGAAAAAAACTTATGCAAAAATTAAAATTTTTTTAGGAGGACAAATGCATAAAAATCATATTGAGTGAGTAATTGGGTTGCGAAAATGCGGAATCCAAAAATATCATAAAAACTAAGAGTCAAGTTGTTTATTATTATAGTTCTATTTAAAACAATGTATTTCATGAAAAAGGTATAGCTAATTAAAAAATTATAATTATATATTATACATAAATATAGCTTAATGAGTTAATTAATATATTCTTTTCAGTCATTAAAAACTATGAAGTATGCTAACATACTACACATTACTATTAGAGTTTATGATTTGAAAGGTAAACACATAATAATAAAACATGTAAAAACATTTTTTAGCAAACCACTTACATTTCAATAACAAGAATACTAATGCTCAATTTACATAAATGATTAGATCATGATATATGAATGCATTCCATTCTCTAAAAATGTAACATAATTGCTTTTCAACTAAATTTTAAAACCCTATTGATGAAATACTCATTAAAAAAAAAAAAATCTCCTGAGAGTTATAACAGCAATTTTACTAATCAAACTCTGAAATAAAGTATTAAGCCAACATAGTTTACTAACTGATAAGGAATCTTCTCCAATTTTGCTGCTTGCTACAGCTAGTATATTGGGTGAGTAAAATCGCAAGAACATTGATTCTGCTTGGCAAGTATCAATCATAAAGAATATATTGCGGTACCTAAAAAACAAAAATATGGAAATAAAAAAGAATAATTAAGATGTTAATTTTAAAAATATATTTCAAAAAATTAATTTATATTTAAATATATAAGATCCCATTTGCATAAAAATTTAATGTCATGCAAAAATAGAAAATACCTACGTGTTCATCATGTATTAATTAAGAACCATACTTTGTTAATATATTTTACAGTTTTCGAAACAGTACATTATTTCAAAATGACTTTTTTTGATGGGGGCGAGTTAAATCTCCCATTTGCATATTTAGCTTGTTATATAGAATTCATTTTAAAGGTGTTTGTTTTTCTTCTTTTTCTTGAGATCAATCCCATCAGCATTTTAACTAATACTTGAGTCCTTTTGGATTCATCAAATACATGAATCACTAAACATACTATGAAACATTTTATTACTTATTCATAAGCAGAAAATGTCATTAAAACTCTAATTTTTTCTCAAATTCAATAGTTTAATGAACAAAAAATACCCTTTTTTTAATGAAGAGAACATGCTTTTTTTACTACTTTTGTATCCTGTCCTTTCTTTGATCTAAAGTGAACTGTGATTTGAATCACAATCAAATTATTTCAATAAAAATAAACAAAAAATGAGCTAATGAAATATTAAAACAGGAAAATCACTTACAATATCATGAAAATAATAAATTTTTTACTCCCCTTTCAATTATTAATACTTTGATCTTTTTAATAACTTTTTTTAATATTATGCATGTTACATAAATTTATCTCAATCCTAAGTATGATTACTTCAATTTATTACGGATTCTAGAATCTCCCCTAGTTTCTTGAATCAAGAAGTTTTATAAATATAATAGGAAAAAAAGCAATATTCATGGAATAATACATCAGGTACACATATAAACTTCAGAACTTATTTATGAATTGCAATAAAATAAATAGTCTCAAATTTATTCAACACCAGTTAAAGTTGTCAAACATTTATTAGCTTAGTAAAATGATAATAAACATAAAAAATCAAACTGATCACTGATGTATAGCCAATAGCATAAAATATCTGCTATGAAAAATTAAAAACTGGTTGAATAAAGAAAAAAAAAAACCCCTAGTAATGTGTTATTTCAATCAAGAATACATAAATACAATTTTTTTTTTCAAAAGGAACATTATTCGTACTTAACAACTAACATTTCTTTCAAGTTTTAATTGTAAAAATCCTACAAGTAAGAAAAATAGTATGAATGTAAATTCAGAGTATGTGTTACATAACATATAAGTTAGAAAACTGCAAACAGGAAAGATAAAATTTTCCTATACCAATGGAAAAACTGAATTATTATTTGACATAAATAGAACTAACTAATTAGCCGAAAATAAAAAAAAATTACTTTAAAATCTGTAAGAGTATTTAATTCAACACAAAGTTTTTCTTCTCACATGATGTATTAATTCATAAAATATTCAAGATTAACTAGACTGATCGAAGTATCCAATAAACTGTTAACTACACATAGATAATTTATTGTATTTTCCCATGCTGTGGTTTTTTAATTTAAAACTTTGATTTTTTTAAGTTATAATTCATTAAAATACATTTTCAATAATGAATTTCAGAATAAAAAATTCTGAACATAATTATTTATACATTATCATATATACTACAATACACAAGATATAAACATACTATTTCATACAATATTTCATAAGCAATAAAACTTGATTAGTTACGCATAGTATATAATCATATATAGTAGATTACAGTGAAATTATTTACTTACCTCCTTTTCTGCCACATTTGCTCAAAGGCATCAGCTAATTCTACATTTGTTATTTCTTCTGAATCTTGAAATTTTAGAAACCCTTCTCCACCATGTCCTATAAGAAAATATATATAAATTTATATGCAATTAACTTATAATTTTTAAAAAATGATCCTTTAAAAAGGAAAAACAAGGTATTAATTTCATTTTGACTACCATATAAGGCTATATTCCAATTAATATTCAATAATCTTTCATCAAAACTGAAAATGTAATTTGAATAACATAATTATATATATATTTCCAAACTTTAAAAGAAACTTGACTAGTTTCTTTTAAAATATAAGTTATCAATAAAACATAGTAACATAATAAGTTATCAATAAAACATGTACATAAAAATATATCTTCATAATTTAGTTTAATTAAACAGTTTTCATAGTGGCAATAAATTTTCAATTTCTAAATAATTTAATTATAAATTCAAAATAATTTTTTTAGAAAAGTGGTCATACATTAGTGGCTTTATATGTTAGTGGTCATGATCGCAAACTTGTAGCTGGCATTGTTTCCTTTGATTTGTGGATTCAAGTCCTGATGCTACTGGACATAAGAATGGTGGATATTAAATCTGGTTGAGGTCTAAAATCTTCCCATGCCAAGGGAGGGTTTTGGACCTCAGATGTTGGAGAGTGAGGTGCCATTCCAGGTATCGTCCTCGTCACTTAAGGTTCAAAATTACAAGGTTCACTGCCAGAAGCTGTTGTGTAGCTTCTAAGTGCAAAGTTAATGACCAATCAACCAATTAAAGTTAAAAATTAATTAATTAAAATATAGAGGTATGTTTAAAATTTTTAAAATGTCATATATACTTTGCATTTACCTAAGAAAAAGCTTAATTATTAATTTTAATGACATATTTCCAAGCATATTTAAATCTCATACTCATTTTACAAATTTTTTTTGATTCTATATATATCTATGTCATTACTTTTAAATAGATCTTTACATATTAGGTTTCCAAAACATGAAATCAATAATTTTTGAAACAATTTTTCAGAAACTTTTCTCAATTACATGGCTGCATTTTGCTTGAATGGTATAAAATATACCATACACTTCACCTAAATTCATCTTTAGGAGTTTTCTTAATTTTTGTATAATGTAAATTTATTTTACAATATACAAAATTAAGAATCGACAATGTTTATGAAATAAATATCCATGTAATGTTTTTGAAATAAAAGTAATGATAATACTTTTATACAAAAACTGTATTTCAAAAAGCATATTTTTTACATGACATATAATATATATACACATACAGGTGGTTATCTAAACAATGGAAACACCTTAGATTTATAAAGAATCCTTTATTAACATATTGTAGGACGGCCTTTGGCATGTAATACAACTTGGATTCATCTAGGAATCAATTCATACAAATGCAGAATAGTGTTTAGAGGAATATTGTACCATTCTTCATGGAGATATTGTGAAAGTTCTGGGAGAGATGCCAGTGGGAATATTGATTCCATATTGAACACTCTAAAATAGACCATAAGGGTTCAATTATATTGAGGTCGGGTGACTATGTGGGCCAAGATAAATTTATTATCGTGTTCATCAAACCATGATTGGACAAGTTCCACCGCATGGATAGGTGCATTATCATCCTGGAAAATTCCATCTCTTGCAGGAAACAAAGCTTGCATCATAGGATGGACCTGGTTCAGTTAAAATTTCTCTATACTTCTCTCCAATGATCCTTCCTTTCAGGGTTACAATTAGTCCAGCAGAAGACCACAACACAGCTGCCTACATCATGCCCTAACCTCCATGCTTGACAGTTGGAAGGAGACAATCAGGATCATATGCTTTTGCAGGTGTCCTCCAAAAGTGCACCCATCCTGTTGTAGGGAAAAGTGTGAAAGACGATTCATTAGACCGTATGACTTTCTTCCACTTATAAATCGACCAGGTTTTGTGAGTGTGACATCACTCTAGACGACATTTGGCATTAAATTATGTGACAAGTGGCTTGGGAATAGCTGCTCTGCCATAAATGTTCTATTTCAGAGAGTGTCTTCTAACTATAATCATTGACACTGGAGAATCCAGATGCTGATTGAGCTCTGCAGTCACTTTTGCTGCAGTAGTTTGCTTTGTAGACATTGCATTCTGCTTCAATACCAGTCAGTCTCTTTAACCGAGCTTCTCTTTCCATCCACTATTTTGCTTCGCTGAGCAAGTCTTGCTGTGCTGTGTGTATGCTGTCATGACTTTAGACACCATATCTCTACAAATGCCTAAAAGTTGGGATGTTTCAGTCACACTTGCAACAGCCAGACTGGCTCCTACAATTTGGACTTTTTCAAAAATCTGAGAGGTTCGACATTTGATGCTTTTGAAAAAATCCAAACTTACAGAACTTCAGTATAACTACCACATTCTACCAGAATATATACATTTCTATTTATAGAAAAAACTGGTGGCTATTATTATATTTTAATGCTTACGAAGAGCATTTTAAAATGTCACTTTTATTCACAAGTGCTTCCATTATTTTAATAACCACCTGTGTATATATATATATGTATGTATCACATACATACATATATATATATATACATATACATAAACACACACATATATATATAAACAGATATATATATATATATATACAGCATATAAAATATTTTCGAAAAATGAAAATTAAGTGGAAATGTGTTACTTTTTTACAGACATTTTTACAATTTTTTTTTCTTTTAGTTGTTAAAAAGACACTAAATTTTCAAAGATTTAAATCATATTTTATACAACATATTTCATAACATGTAAGCTTTACACCTTTTTATATTTTAAATGTGATTTATATTTAAGTATTAGAGTCATTTATTGAAATACTTAACTTCACACTAACAGAATATTATTTTACTATTAAGCCCATTTTATATTTCATACTACAGCATCAAATCTTTAAAACATGCCCTATTTTAATATTATTGACTCAACATAACAGACAAGAAAAAAAAAATTAAAAGAAAGCTGACCAGTCATATACATCAAAATATTGCTGTGTTCATCAGATAACAATCGTTTGGATCTAGGAGTACTGGGAGCAAGACGGCCAGTTAAGAGGCGAATGAAGTTTTCAACAGTTACCTAGAATCACACAAAAAGTCTGATGTTATGAGCATACTATGAATTTCATACATAGAAGATTTCATTTCATATCATATAAATATTAGGATTTAAAGCAATCTAAATATTTTCATTACTAAGTTTCTTTAATTAAAAAAGTTTAGAAGTTGGACTTCTTTAAATAGATATATTAATGGAGCATTTTTGGCAGTATAAGTATTCATAATTAAAAATGTAAAACTAGATAAATGGATATTTCTCATATGGATAAACTACTTGAATGAATATTTTGAGATCTAAATATTCAGACACATAAACTTTACTCTTTGAAAGGATACTTAATTTTATTTCCCCTTTTTATGAACATTTAGCTAGCAATATATTATTTTAATCTTTCTGAATTTGAAAACTGAATACATATTGATTAAATTAAAATGTCACTTTATATGTTTTATATAACTGAAGGATAAATTACATTAAAGATATTATTTTATCTAAAGTCCCAAGAATATTCATTTAGAAAGGTAAATCTACACTTGCCTATTCTACTTCAATTGTTGTCATGATACTTGATAAGTATTATATCAATCATAAACACCACAACTAAGATACAAACTAAAAGGACTTTGTATAGACAAAACATGTCCATGAAAAATGGAAGATGTTACTATATGATGCAATATTTCACCAACAATAAAAAATGTGAAATCATAGACAAATGATTTCCACGAAAAATGGAAGATGTTACAATATGATGCAATATTTCACCAACAATAAAAAATGTGAAATCAAACACAGTTTTTCCTGTTCTGCAATTTCCCCCAACAATGTGAAATGACCTATATCTCTATTTGACAGGCAATTTTACATAACTTTACTTAGCCTTTTTTTAAACAAGAGTTTCAAAAAGCTATTATTATTAGCTGCTATTTTCATTTTTAAAATTAACCACTGATGCAACTCAATTGATCCAAAGATTTGTGTGCATCAAAAAAAAAAAAAAAAATTGAAAGAGTGTAAGAATTGGCCAAATGGCTTAATAAAAAGCCTCTGGAACCAAGTGCCAATACTAAAAAACATATGTAGATAAATGTATGTAGCACCAGATTTACAGCGAAGAGGACATATTTATTGCTATCTTGGATGGAATTAGAGATTTTTGACAGCCATAATGATTGAGTATGAAATTAAACCAACTTTCACAATCAATGGGATTTTACATGAGTACCTACTTACTCTATAATTATTAATACTTCTAATTATTATACTATTCTTACTAACTATTAGTACTATTAATACTTCTCCAATTTTTGTCATCACTCTCTTGTTTTACTTAATATCTCTAATTATTTCTCTTAACCCTTTCGCGACGAGTTTTTTTTTTTACAACAGAACAATTTTGGTAGCATAAACTATAAGTAGGGCACACTAGAATGCTAAAACTAAGATGTTATATTTTTAGGAAAATTTTAAACACTGATTTAGGACCGGGACATATATGTCCCATTAGTCTTCAATGAGTAATTTTGTGAAGAAAACTAATGATTTTCTAGTCATAAAAATTTATTTATGAATGGTATGGTTTGAAACAATCAATGCACAATGGGACATTACACATCGTGCACATTATTTTAGTGCGTGATTCCTTCATTTGTTGTGCACATTTACGGCACCGCCGATGTGATCTGCATGAAACCATAAGATTGGACTGCAGCCTGAAGCATTAGCTGAAGGTATCTCAACTGATGAAAGTGATGCCATATCAGTATCACTCAAAGCACCGCTGTTCTTTGTATTTTGGGGGATGGTATCATGATCGATATCCATTTCACACTCGTCTGAATCGGATGAGTACTGCAAATTGTGTGCTGGATCTTGAAAATCGGGATCGTCTATTTCATCATCCAAATCAATATCTTCGTCATCTGACTCTTCTAAAAATTTTTTGATTTCTTCATTAGTAAGTCCCCGGGGTCAAGTCATTTTAGATTGAATTAATTTGTGCCTAAATTAAAAATAATAAGCAACTATTTCACACGTAACTGAAAAATATAATATCAAGAGAAATGATCACATAAGACTGTTGGGACAATGTGTTCCCACTATCCAAGACGAAAGGGACACATATGTCCCGATAATAAAAATGGAAGTAAAATTTTGCCACTTACCAGTTTATTAGAGGTAATCCACTTTGTGAGTTACTAATCTGGCCTTAGATTTATGGATCAATCAAAATTTAATCGAAAATAGGCAGTATTTTCCAAAACTAAGCTATGTATTTACGTTCGTACAGTATGGAATGAGCGGCTACAACACTTCAAAAATGCGGGAATTGCATTATCTACGGAAGTACCATCTATGTTCTGTGAATGAAATTACCTTCAAAAATATTGGCAGGACTGGTGGGAAAGTCTCCCATTAGACATAGAAGCGTTTCTGTCCCAAAAGATTTTTTTGAAATTTGCTTGGGACATATATGTCCCGTTAGGCACGAAAGGGTTAAGGTATAATAATAAAGTACAGCTTATTTTGAAATTTTATGAATTTGATGTGCTTTAATTTTTATTACTCTAACTACTTTTTGATAAAATATGAAATTTGCCACACATACTTTTATAAAGTGTATCACTTTTCAGGAATACAACCACAACAGTTGGAAAGACATAATTGATTTCAAAACATTTTTATTTTTAAAATTAAAATAATACCCAGTATCTTAACAGTTTATAAAATATATTGTAGACAGCTTATTTTGTTGATAGTGTAAGAGCTGTAGTTATTAAAAATGTTGCTTGCAATTAAATAAAACAAAAATTTAGTTTTAATTTACAATAACTTATTCATTTTGCATTGATAAAAAACACTGCCATTTAATAAAAGTAATTTTTAACACTGTTATTATTTTTTAAAAAGAAATTGTAAAAATCATTGCAAAGGTATTAATGTTAATGAAAAAAAGTAAACAAGTTACATTTGCATCAGATTCCAGTATTTATGGTTTACTATACAGTTTGCATACGTTCTGCAGGAAATTCTTGAAATAAAATTAGAATATAGAAATAATTATATTAATTACTATAATGCAGCCCAACTGAAATAGCATCTATATTTCCATAAAAGGAGAAAAATCAATCTAAAATTTTGCCATAATTTTTTCCACATGTAAATATTATAACAAAAGAACACAATAAAATCATGTTAAGTTGATGAAGTAAAAATTCACAAAAACTATGTTTTATACATAATTAACCCCTTAACTGTAACATATATTTCAGAAAAATGAACCAAAAATGGAAAATTTTTTGACTGTTTAATTTTGTTCTTTATATTATTGTAAAAGTTAGAAAATTACTTTTTATTACAAAAATAAAATTTTAAATATACCTATTAATTAAAATTAATACCTAATTAATTAAAAATACCTAAACTGTACTCCACATTGGTGTCTGAATCGGATATTGCAAAAAAAAGATAGTTATTTGCAAAAAAACTCACTGAAAAGCAACCAAAACTAAACGAGAAAGCAAAACTCTGCTTTTGTTTATCAATCCAAGTGTGTCTTTGTTTATCTGACAGCACCCATATTTTCCCTCCCTCGACCGAAATAGTAATCAGTGAAAAACTAGGATCACTAATGTCATCTATTAAGAAAATAGTGAATTAAGTATCCTAAAGTAGAAACGAACTCAGCTTGGGCTTCACAAAATAGAAAAGTTAATTTTTCTCCTGCCCGAAGTTAGTTCGGGCATCACAAATTCTGCAGGTAATAGTTGCTTGAACTGGATTAGGATGACACTGGCAAGGGGTTAAATTCACTACTAATAATATAAGAAATATGTATTAATAAAATATTTAGTAGAAAAGAATATTCAAGCAATATTTATAATATATATAGCATTTTACAATTATGTCAGTTAAATTTCATTATTGATAATTGGTGTTGATAACAAAACATGCTTGATCTTAAAGGTAAAGGCACATACATCTTGATTATTCTATTATTATAGAGAATATCAGAGTTTATATTCATTGCACATATGGAATTGTTACTTTAAATATAAATTTTTTTATGTGTTTTAATTTTAAAATTACAGAAGGAAGATAACTTACATCATAACCTCTGTAATCTACTTCTACATCATCACCATAGACATTAATATGATGATGTGCATTGTTAAAAACTGTGGCTGCTTTTGGGTTGCGATGATTGCATGCCATATCATCAGCAAGCATTAGAATTATGTGACTGAAAAAAAAAATAAAGAATTATAACAATACAAAATTACTCTATATTTCTTGAAGTAGAAAAAAGTAATTTTTATATGAGTTCCAACAATACAGAAAATAAAATTTTAAACATAACATAAAATATTTGCATTTTATTTAAATGTCTGATAGTAATGATGCATTCATTCTAAGATGTTCCTCTATTAAATTCTTTCCAATTCTTTTTTTAAAACACACTGCACACTGATAATGCACACTGATAATTTTTATTATTCCTTAAAAATACAGCAGTAAAGTTATCAATAAAACAAAATTTGGCTTAAGATATAAATTTTAAAAAGAACTCAGTACAAATGAAAAACTAAAAAAAAAAAAAAAATCCTGTATAAGTTATATAGAACAAATCAATAATGTAATAAAATTAATTTGCAAAACCAAATAACACTTAAGACAAAAACTTTATTTACAAATTGCTTTCCTCCGTTTTGTTATCATTACAAAATTTAGAAGAACGTTATCTGAATGTCTTTCAAGCACTGAATTTAAATGTGAGCATGCATAAAAATGTTTTTACGAAGATGAATTATCATGAAATTTTTTTCTCAGCTCATCCAAACAGAATACACTTGACAGACTCATTAATAAATTTTATGCAAAACGATGCTTACAATAATCAAAATGAAAATACGTTTTACAATAGGTAGAAGATTAAATAATCTGAAACAAGAGCTTCTATTAAAAGCCATCCAAATTATTAAAATTTTTCACAGTAAAACCACCATTCAAGCACTCAATAGTTAAGTAATATAATTAATATTTTGTTTCACATTTTCTCATACTTTTTTCCCAAGAATTTATACATGTAGCTATACGGAAGTTTCATAAATTAAAATCAGCAAAAAAACATAAATAAATATAAATTTAACTTCCACTGAAAACAATTAAAATATCATATTAATAATCAGAAGAGAATACCTATCAGGGATTCCGAGACGCTTAACGCTGCGATAAATGGAAAGAACATTTGCAACATGCCGGTAATTAAACCAAAATCTGGATGTACAAACTAAAACCGCCCAGTTATTTGTATGACCACTTTGAAAAAAGTCCCCAATTTGTTCTTCAGTAGATGCCTGGAATTAAAAAAAATGTTTACAGTATTTATGTAGATAAAATTAAATGAAATTACAGAAAAATGAAAATGAATTGAGAAAAAAAAAAGCTCTTACAAACGCAACACAAATAGATATTAAAGCCAAAACAGAAAAACAAATGAGAGAAGAGCTGCTAATCCAAGAAATTTTCATGATTTTTTTTTTTTACAGAGAACATGAAATTTTATGATAAATTCATTTTTGCCCTAGAAATTTCGTTTATTGTTTACTATTTACGATGCATGTACGCTGCCATGTTGGTTTTCATAGTAGAAGTACTTTTTTCTTTGCATAGTTGTTTTTTTCACGTAAAAAAAACATTAAATTTAAAGGAAAAATTTCATTTGAAGTAACTTAAAAAGTATTATGAATAATTTAATACGGATAGTTATCCAAACCCAAGATCAAATGTTTTTTTTAATTGTAAAAGAATTAGAAATATATTATATGTCGCGCCATCTAGGTACTGAAAATTCACTTAAATCTAAATGTGCAAAGTTTAGATTCCTGTTTCATTTTTTTTTTTAATTTTCTTAAAAAAAATTTTGACAAGTATGATGGGGATCTTCGGTATTGCCGTGTAATTATTCACTGGAAAACAGAAAATTTCAAAAATAAAGAAAAGTTGCTACAACAAACCGAAAAATATCAAGAAAAAGTTTTTTTAAAAAAAGTAGTAGAAATAAAAAATTTTTTAAATTTTCCGATATTTCGCAAGTTTAAAATCAGTAGTTTTCGTGTGTTTTTCGAATCAGACTAATTATATAAAATATATAGTTCACATTTCTCTGCGAAGCAACGATTTTCAGAAAGTTGAATCTAATCAATCGCTGCCACTGAACTGGCACCATTTGCTTTTGACTAATTGACCATTCCAGAAGAAATAATAAAAAATAAAAATCATTCTTTAAAAAATTTTTATAAAAAAACGGTTTTGAAGGAAGTTTTTAATCAAAAATGAGTAATATATTGAAATGAAAGTGATGATTTAACTTCCTACATTCATTATTCGAAAATTAATATCATGAAATTACTGCAATTAAAATTTGAAAGATTGGAATTCGTTGGTATTGCATAACAATCATTACAAAGTTGACGAATTTTTAAGTGAATTCTCACTACATTTTCCATTATAAGTCAATCTTGAAATATCATACTCGTAATTTAACTTAGAAATATGATATTCAGTTCAGAACATTTATTGATTTAATTATGAGGAAGCTACAAAAGTTACAGTTTTCTTTTTATTTTAAAAGGATAGAAATTCTGTTCTGATATACATTTTTTGAGGGGGTTTTAAATTTAAAATTTGTTCAGATTGCAAAAATAAAAGTGAACAAACAGTCCTGATTTCTTATATTTTTGAACACATTTCACAATAAATAAAAAACAAAAGAAAACGAAAGACTAATTTTATTTGTTATTTTTTTTTTTTACTATGGTGGATTTCCTTGTCTCTTTTTTAAATTTATTTACGAGCTTGATGTACATTTAATCCAATTTCTACATTCTGCTATTGCTTTCCTTGTATATTTTAGCTTCTAATGAAATATTTTCTTTTTAATGTTAGCAAAAAAGTTAGTCCCCCCTCACTTAAAACAGAGTGCTGATTTGTTTAGATATGCGAAAATAAAGGGATGTATTTATGCATTTTTCATATTTACGTAAATTTTATGAAAAAGTTGAGTTATAAATTTTAGTATGGAGATTTCACGACTTCATAACCATTCAATAAAACCAAATGTTGGAATGCAATGAAGTCAACTCAAAAATAAAATTGCTAGGTTTTGTGTGTGTGTATAATTTGGAGTCGAGTAATAACTTCATTCTTAATCCGCAATTAAATTTCTACGTATCACAAAATAACTGAAAAATACTTTCAGTTTAAATCAGAAATAAAACTTTTTTATGAATGACTAGAATTAAATCAAACGAAAAATCACCGATCTGATCTTTTTTCTTAAATTCCTTATTTATAGGAGTGACCGTGGTAGCCTAGTGGTCATGGTTGCGGACTTACGACTGGCGTATTTCGTCAAGTTGTGAACCCGCCGTGTATCCTGGCGAATTCACGTTAAACCCATCGTGGCTCAAAGTCTTCCGTTGGCTTGATGTGAAAGTTAAGAGAGGGTGGTGCCTGCTCAGGTGTCGCCCTCGTCATTTGACAGTAGTTGAAAATTACGATGTCCGCCACCAATAGCCCTCGTATTGTTTCTAATGCGATGTTAATAAAAGGAAATCTTATTTATTGGAATATAATAATAATCATTGTGTCAGGATTTGTCCACAGTTATTGAATAAAAACAAAAATGTAAAGCAAAATGAAAAGTTCTGATATGGGGAATCAATTAACTTTCCCATATCATTTATGCACACACAAAATATTTTTAAAACTAATTTCAAAGTCAAATCGAAATATGACAAAAAAAATCCAGGACGCGTTTACTTGTAATTTTTTTAAAGATAGGAAATTAACAAAGAAAAATATCGGATTCTTTCTTAAAATTTTGATGGTTTTAGTTAAGTTCAAAGATCATGGTATTACATTGTATCAATTATTTTTCAAAACATTTTTGTCGTTACAATGCATTTTTTTTTTTTTTTATCAAATTAGCCTATAGATATTAGACTCTTATTCCACGCTTATTTCACTCCTTTGTGAACTTTTTTCATGTTTATTTTCAATCTTGAAGTTTAGCTGCTTACTTATTTAAGATTATTTATGCTCGCCGCACGCACATGAAATTTCATCAGTCTAATTACAATTATACCTATGTCTGTCCATATAGTTTAATTTTTTAAAAACTTTTTAAGTTATCAAGTTATTAGCAATATAATATTTTAAAGAATATATTTTTTCAAAATTTCAGTAGTTATGAATTTTTTTTTTCAAATAATTATCGACTAAAAACATTTTATTTTAACTCTTTGTTTTAAATGTTACTACAATAATGATATTTTAAATTTGTCTTCAAAAAATTGGTATATATCCAATATAATATTAATATTTTTATGAGTACTTGTTAATGTTCTGCGATAAAAATTCATTGTAAATATAAATAAACTAGAACATTTATATTTGAGAGTTAGTAAAATATTTCATTTTATTTTCTATGGATAGATTATTTTACCCCCTAATGATTCACCAATTTTTTCAGAAGAAAATTCAATATTTCTGAGGTTAGCAATTTTGTATTGACACGTTTATCCTTCCGCATAGTTTTCTAAATAAAACAGCTTATAAAAAAAAAAAGAAATCGTTATTTTTAGAATATATTACAATTCTTTTGCCTTGCCAAGTTAGAATGTCTACTGGCTTCGCGTTTCAGTGAAATGTTAATTTTTAATACCCATAATCAAACTATGATATGTAGGTCTTCATAAATACACGAAATATCTGAAGTTACTACCCAATTGGTATTTTTTTAAAACTGATTGTGGTGATCATTTACGGGAAAGCACTTTCTCTGCAAAATTATTTCTAAAAGATATTTTTTAAAACTATGCGAGATATTTTTGCTTACAATAAACAGAACCAACTTCATTTATAGGATAACTTTAAATGAAATATCCTTCTACTGATGAAGATAGTTCTATCCTTCTATTGTGAATCATGCCTAGGGATATTTATTTTAGAATAATGACCTTTTCTTATAACCAACTATTGTTCCCGGTGTAATTCATTGTGTAAATGAGATTTAATGTGCGATAGAAACTGCAAAATTTTAAGTTTTGAATCCAATTTTAGCATTTCACATTCCTTTGAATATTATATATGTGTGTGTGTGTGTGTGTGTGTGTGTGTGTGTGTATGTGTGTCTAAAAAACTACAAATTTAAAGAAATCAGTAAAAACCTAAATTAAAATTAATGTAATTCAAATATAATATAGTAACAAAACAAAAATCAGCAAATTCAGGAAATCAACCATAGAAAAGAGAAGAAAATAAACACAGTACTAATATATTCAAATTAAAATAAACAGCAGTCAACAAAATATAAATAAATAAAGATCTACTCAATACTAAAACAAAAAAAAAAAAAACAAAAAACAAAAAAAATCTAAGAAACTATTTAATTAAACTAAAAAAAAAAAGCATTCACAATGTAAAAATTACCATAGACACGCCATATAAATGGTGTACTTTTTAAAAATAACTACCAATATCTGAAATTACTAATTATAAAACCAAATAAACCATTTAAACAAAATGCAAATAAATAATGAAATAATCATTACTATAATCAAAATATTTTATGAATAAGTAAAACATTATAATATTCATACTAAGCCTACCACTATTCACCGCCAAAAGAAACTCACCGCCAAAGTAAACACTGATTGATTGATGTCAAAGAAACCATACCAAGAATTTTATCAAGAAAAAAAATTTACAAATAAAATTAAAAACACACACACAACACACACATTTATATAAATATATAATTCACATTTCATGGCTGTTGCATTGAGGAAAAATCTCAAAAACTAGAAAATGTTTTATAAATAACTGATTTTGGAATTCTTTTTCAAGATCTACAAATTATTTAAGAAACGTTTATCCACAATTCCAGTTCAGTCAACTATCTTCACATATTCTGAACAATTATAACTACAGATAAAAAAAAATTAAAATAAAAAATAAATGAAGATAGGGAAAGAATCCGGAGAGGTCGTATTTTAAGATTAAAAATCGACTTTTAGTTTCCTTTTTTTTGAATGCTTAAGAGATACGACTGACTAAATTAAATGACTAAAGCTATAGTTTCCTAGGAAAGCGGAGCCGTTACCTGGCGGCCTAAATATTGTAGTGGGCGTAATCATTAATCTTCCTGGTCAAGTCTTTTCTATTAATCTATAGATAACCGGTTGATTTACATTTCCCTCGCAGTCAACGTTTTTTAGAAAACCACCTCATCTAGTTTATATAGACATTGATTTGGTGACGTCGTCCGCCGCAATATTGTGGCCATCAAATTCCGCTTTCCAAGGCAACCATAGTTTAAGGGGAACATTGTGAAGAGAATTTGTAAGAAATTAATTACTCCACACACGTATCCTAAGTTATCCGTGAGTGATTTCAAATAACACAATAATCTTCAGAACTCGAGCAAATTGAGAAGCAATTTCTTTTTAAATTTTACCTACTGGATCTTTATTGCTTTTGCAATCGCATGCATGAAATCGTTATGAAATACACTTATAAAAGTTCAAAAAAAAAAAAAAAATCAGAAAAGATTGTTAAAAAAAGGAATTTTCCCCACATTCTTTATTAGAAGTGACGATTTTTTTTAATGCTGTGTGATGTCTGCATTAAGATATTTGTAATTTTAAAACGTTTCTAATAATTTATCAACACTAAAATAAGATCACCATTCAGGAACATTAATTTTACATCGTAAAAAACGAATTGTGATAACCCGATTATACGGACCTTTCCGAAATTGGAAACTTTCTCGAATGAAAAGGGAGCTGGTATAATCGAGATTTAAAAAAAAAATTACAATTGTATATTGTTACTTATCATAACTCGAAAATTTCGCTCCAACTGCACTTTTTTTTAAAAATTACGGTGAATGAAATAGACAGTCAAGTCATTTGACATCAAAATGAATAATTAATTATATTTTTTTCTGGCGAATTTCGTTTTTGAAGTTGTTTCCGTATAATCTTGAAAATACACTTTACTAATAAGAATATAAGAATAATAAAGCATAAATAAGTAAAATATTAAACATAATACTTAAACAAAAAAATATAAAAAGCTGAGTCGTACAGAAGTGAATTGAAAATTTAAAATAGGTTTTATGAGAGAAGGGAAAATTTATACAATTAAAGGCAGTTGAATTGCAATGAATTAACGATACATTATTTTTCAAATTCCTTACCACACAGTGTGTACTGATTTTAAAAATTCAACAAATCTAACCAGCAATATAAGACAATTTAGTAGGGGGGGGGAGTTAATTTAAGCAGCATTAAACATATATCATCATTGATATGGAAATGTATTTTAATAAATCTTAAAATTAATTAATATCCGAATCTATACTCAACAACGAAGTAATATTACTTCGTTGATGAACAGAAAGCAAAATTAAAATGTATTGATAAAAGTGAAAGCTTTTTCCCGGCAAAAATAAATTTATTGGAAAGATAAACGCTTGATAATTCTAGGATCACAGACTTTCTAAACCTGCAATTGAGGTTATGAAATAAATGAGATGAAGTTATTTTAAAGGGATCATAAAAGAAAATAGTTTACAGCTGATGAATAAATTTAGATGAAACTATTATTCGATGCTTCTGTGATTTTAATTAAAAAAAAACATTTAAATACTTAACAATAACGCAAAGTAACTCATATTTTTTCTTCAGCTGAAGAGAAAAATAAGCCAAAGGAAGTGTTTTTCAAATAACTGGTTATAATTGAAAAATTAACATAACCTGTGTCTCTTAGTTAAAAATGGGAAAATTTGATAAATTCTTATCAAATCTATAAACGTCAACCATTAATTAAGAAGTCACTTTGTGCCTCACACTCTCCTGCTTTCCACCAATGAATTATTTTTCTATATCAAAAAATAAATTGTTTGATTCTTTTTAATATAAATTATTTTCAACTTTTAAATTATTATCAATTTAACTTCCTGCTAAACTCACTTCAACCGAAGTTGATTAATACAAAAGAGTGCAATAGCGCTTGTTTCAGTAAGCAAGATTATTATACTGAAACAAATATTAATTTTACAAATATAGTAATAAAATAAATACTCGTAGGAATAATAACCTTTGTTGCTCTATAACCCATAAAACCAGTTAATAAGAAAATTTCTCATAAAAATATTGCAATCTTAAATTTCTCTTCTATTAAGTATTATTTCGTAAATGTATTCATAGAATATTTTTAAATTTAACTCTTTCAAGAGCAAAGTAAATAATTTAATCATTAATTTTATTTCATACCTAATGTTCAATCTCACTCTTAATGTTCAGCCATGATCGGAGATAAAAAGTCCGGAAGAGTTAAGGCTCCCATCTACCGGTCAATTTGATTTCGTGAACGTAATGTTTTAATCCTATGGAATTTCTACTACTATCATCAAATATTCTCTAGTTTATCTACTTGAATGCATTAAAGTACATCCAAAAGAGCAAAAAATAATGAAGGTTTGTGTGGGGAATTACTTTTCTCCCACCAATTTTTAAACATATATTTACCCCCTATTTTAATGATTCGTGTGTGGATTTTCCTGTCTTTAAAAAATGTTCTAAAAATTTTTCAAAAATCGGAGGGAAAAAGTAATTCCCCACACAAACCTTCATTATTTTTTGTTCTTTTAGATGTACTTTAATGCATTCAAATAGATAAACTAGAGAATATTTGAAGATAGTAGTAGAAATTCCATAGAATTAAAAGATTAGTTACGTTTACGAAATCAAAATGACTGGAAGAAGGGAGTCTTAAATATCCCGAAAAAACAATTTCTGCCACTTTTTTTATGCCTTGCACAGGTATTTACGCAGGTTATTCAATGATTTTGTTCAACGACGACAAAAAGGATCTTCAAATGGCCATGCAAATAATCACGCTAATTTTGGAAGGGCGGGAGCACTGTTTCAAGCAATGAACCGAAAAGTAATGGAAACAAAGTTTATTTCTAAATGTCAAAAAGCGTTTCAAAACACCAGCTGCTCGTGGTGGGAGGATATCAGTTTAGAATATCCCTCCCTTATTCCATTTATGTTACTCGGGGTGGAGTGCGCATATTGCAATCTGGCGTTTAAATACAAATTAGTGGAACTAAATGAAGCACGAATGGGATATAATTGTATGAGTGGCAAAATATGCCCTCTTCCCTCCTTGTTTCACGTGACTAGAGTTAGCCCTGCCTGTCACTTGTTTGATGAGTAATACGGCGCACGCAAAGCGTGGTCAAATCATAGAAACGTTTTATTTATTTATTTATAAATCACCATTTAGCCCCAAATGTGATGCTAAATTGCAAGAGAATAATATTGCAAAATATTTTCAAAAATTAACAACATCGAAAACATTATTTATAAAAGGGTCAAGTATTTGGTCTCTGTTATTGGAAAATTAGAGGCTATTGAAGAATTTCTAGGAAGAAAATTAAAATTGAGATTTCTTCTAAATGCAATAAATTTTGCAATATAATGAAATAATGAAACTTACACAATAATATTATGTAAGTTTCTATGTATATTGTATTAATAAATGTTGCGAGTACTTCCGATTTAGATTGGAAATGAATGCTTCAACTCGTGTTTACAATCACAGAAGCGCTCTTAAAATTAACATTTAAAAAAGTAGTACTTGCCTAAACTTAAGAAAAAAAATTGATATCATCTTACAGAAGCAACGAATGGCCGTATAAAAAATGAGAAACGATTCTGGAAAGCATTTGTTCAAATTTCGAGAAATTGAACAGAGAGCTTGTTTTAGGATAATAACCATTTCCCTTTTTTGGAGATCAGTAGGTCTTCTGCATCATTTGCTAGTTTGATAATCTAGTTAAATTAGAACTAGAAGTTAATTATTTTATTTCAATAATTATGAGTAGGCTATTGATCAGTTTGAATCAATCTAGCTCAGAGCTACCCAGTTATAACTTGCAGAAAGCTACTGTAATAGCGCGCGGAGTTCTCAAAATTTAGAACACACACATACATCCACACACACATAACATAGATTTCTTATAATCGAATATATAGTCATGCTAATTTATCTCTAACTTAAGTCAATAATGAAAATTTTCCGTCATATTTAAATGAAAACGCACATTATTTTTTAAAAACTGCTATAATGTTATAGTAAATACCAATTTCACATTTTTTAAAATTCTAAACCATAGTAGGCCGAAGTAAGAATCAAATGAAAAGTTATTATCGATTATGGTTGTATTAGAGTGATAATATAAGCGTAGGAGGCGTTAAGTAGATCTTGAAGTAGATCTCTAAGCGACCCTTGGATTTGCTAGAAGATTTAAGTAGATCTTCAAACTAATCCAAGGCCGCTAACAATCCACAGGAAATATTTATTCAAAACAATCAAATTAACGGTACGTCATAAAGATTTTAGTAAAAATTTCGTTCTTCCATATATGCAATTTGCAACTATTATACATTATTAAAAATAATGAATCTCTATAAAAAAAATTATTCAAATTTAAAGACAAAAATACAATTAACGTAGCATAATCGAATTTTACAAATATTTATCAGTCATCAGCTTTAAAATACTCAAAAATTTGGTATGGAATGATTTCCAAGCTTGAAAATACTTATGAATGCGATTAGCAGTTATTAATTATACTTGAAGATGAAGTAAGTTTCCAATCACAGGGTCAGTTTTTTTAAAGGAAACATTGCGAATAAGATTTTCAAAAATTTATGAAACATATTAGTAAGGAAGAGAGAATATTTTTATTAACGTTGCTCTTAGAAGCAATGCAAGGCTATTGGTGATGGACCTTATTATTTTGAATCATGGGCAAGTGACATGGACGACTCCTAAGCTGGCACTCCACTCTTCTAACTTCCATATCGTTCCAACGTAAATATTGTTGATCCCAGACTTATTTAACGCACTGACCGACGGGTCTCTTTTGTGGCATCAGGTATAAAACGCCCGCCTCGATCACGAGCTCGTGACCGTGACCATTAGATTACCGCGGCCGGGCGAAGTAGATAGAACAACTTTTAGGATAAATTTTTTTTCTCCTTTATTCTAGTTATTTTATGCCGTTGATTATATACATTTTTATACATTCGAACTAAACTAAAAAATTAAAGATAATTTCAAAACCCATCAAATTTACATCATGATTTTTTTTTTGTTCTTATTAGTTTTTGAATATGAAGCTAATCTTAAATTAAATTAGCGTTAAAATAAATTTTTATAATTCATAAAAGTTTTAACCACAGCTGGCAATCAAATAATAGTCAACAATATATTCGTGAAAAATAAAGAAAAAAATTTTCATCAAGATTCGAACGAATTTAAAAAGTTTAGCGACTGAGGAGGTCTCATGTAATTGTAAAGCTTAGGTTCTCCATTTGAAGATTGTAATTTTTCGTAGTATATAATACAGCAACAAAATAATAATCTTATAACATGTAATTATTTTTATATAAAAGGAAATTATTCTTATATCTTAGTTTTTACAAAACATTTCGAAAAACTAGTTTAAAATGTAATTAGATTACCAAGAGACAAACGTTAGATAACATAAGAAAGTGTGAATGATGATGATGAATGAAGAAGGCTATATGTCAAAGGTAACAATTCAATATTGAAAAAAACCCAAGTGGACAATTCTTTTATCTCTGCACTCAGAGATTCTATTAAAATTATTTTTGTTTTGTTGTCACACACACACAAAAAACATCGTCGTGGGAATTATAGTAATTCCGGGGTACTTCTAATGTGGTTAACAAACCCTCAGGGATTAAATGGCGCTGTTCTGAATCGAATGATATATCATTCAGTTAAAAACCTCCTCTCTCTTTACATACTCTGATACAATTTTTCTGAGTAAATTGAAAATCGATTTATCAATATATATATATATGTGTGTGTGTGTGTGTGTGTGTGTATGTTAATGCTGTTTTTATCCTTTTCATGCAATGTCTAAGCAAGCTATTTTTTATCAATCAAGCTATTTCTTAATCTTTTATTATGATTTTTATTATTTATCAGACAAGTGAGTGAGTGATTGTTTGTTTATGGTGCAAGAACCAAATATTATTTAAAAATCTAATTTTGTTTAAAATTGCAAGCAGGTTATGATGGGGTTTTTCCCCCACCAGTCAGACAAATATTAAACAGATGAATTAAAAGAAGTATGACGATGAGGATGAAACATACGACATTCAAATAAAATGTGATGAACAATGCATGGGACATGATAGGAAGGATATTCGGGAGCATTATTTATCAGATGATATACTAGGTATAATCTCTTCTAAGGTAAAATGTGCTTTAATTCTTCTCAATTCAAAACCCTCAAATATTCGTACTTCATAATTTGCAGGCGAAAAATCCAATATCCTTTTTCATATTATAAATTTAAATTTGGTAAAATATTAATTCAAAATTTGTACTTATAATTTTTAAAAAAAGAAATCAAGCAATCAGGAATATCAACATATTTTAATCTTAAATCTGGAATTCTTGTGAAATGGAAGAAACACATAAAGGAAAAGAGAGAGCTAGTGGTAAAAAAATAATACTTTAAGTACCACTGTTTTACTGATAATTTTTTTTATTCCAATTCTGAAGCACTTTTATATTTGTTATCATGGTGGGTGCGAAAAATGGTTACTTCTTCATCGCGATTTACTTTTTTTGACTTTTCCCCCAAAGTTCACTCAAAGTTTTTTGAAAAATTCATAATTTCGTTCCAGTTTTAAAAATTCAAAACTGTGAAATTTGATGTTTATTTCATGCTTATGAATAATGCAATCACACTAAAGATGATACCGAATAATTTTTTAAAAAAATGAAAATTTATGTTTCTAAAAAAATAAGATCGATGTCCTTGAATATAATTTCAATTTCTTTTTTGTTTTAGATTCAATTTGCTTCTATTTGGTAACATTGTTTCAGGGTTGTTGTTTTTTTCTCTTTCTTCAGTATTATCTCAGATTTGAATTTAAGAGTCGCATTAGCCTAGTTAGCAATAAAAATACCTTTGGTTTGGGTAGAGGATTCGGGTCTCGTCCTTCAAAAGGTCTTTGTATTCCAGGGTTAATGCACATTAAATCTGTTTGAAATTAAAAGTCCTTATTTAGGCATGGTGGGGAGTTAGAATTGGGGGGGGGGATGCTTAAATGTTGTTCTGTTCACTTGACCATGATACTAAACTACGAAAAGATTTGTTTTCTGTATGGAGATAAAAATAAATCAACCAAATTCTGTAGCCATATTCTGAAACTTATTTTATCAAGCGACTTTTTAAACCTAGTGAGGTTGTGAGGTTGGGCTATTCGCGATTTTCTCTTCACTTAGCTTGGGGACTTTAATTGAGATTTTTTGCTGCAAATTACAATTTCTTCCCAGCTAAAATGAAACGTGATTATGTTAATTTGAGGCAGGTAGAAAAAAAGTGAAGTGAGATAGATAGGACGGTATATAATCAAAGGGAAATTTTGAGGATAGAGGCCGAGTGGGACTCGGGCTGAGCGTATGCCTTACAAGCGATAGATGATATCGAGTTGTTACGAACAATAGCGGTCACAGAGGATTCGAGGAATCAAGTCAACCTCAACTGGAAAGGTTTTGGTAAGAGAGTATTAATTCCATATTAGTCGCATAGGCGAATAAATCCAAGGGGTCACCAAGGGGAGCAAATATCCCTTAGACATTATATTGCGAAGTTGACAAATAAATAGTTGAGTGAGACTTAACACATCAATCAATAACTCCCGAGACTAACCCAGAGATGGCACTCGTAGTAAACCAGTAACCAGGTCTTTCTAGAGTACGAACCTTTGCTTGAAACGTGTCAAAATTTTAAGTCGATCGGACCAGAAACAGCTGAGTTATCGAGGTTGGAGTAAAGTCGTTTTGTAGTTTGTTTAAAAAATGGAAAAAACCGAGTTTCGTGTTCTGATAAAACATTGTTTTTTAATGGGTAAAAACACAACGCCATCCACGAACTCGCAATCCTGACCACTCGGCTATTGCGGCCGCAATAGGAAGTCGGAAAACGTTCAATAAACAATGGAAAGAGCATGAATGAAATGATTCATGAACTATTTATTCTTGAGATAGGATCTTTATGATATTCTTCAATGAACCATTATAAATATCAATCTGTCTTATAATCCGTTAAGCACGCATCAAAAAAGTTTAAGCGGACAGCATTATTACCTCACTCTTCAGTTTCGTATGATTTATGAGATACTAGCTGGAGTATCGTCCTCAACAAATGGATGATGCCTGTCGTCGACAGAGTGTTGTTCTATACGACATTAATTTAATCACAAATCTCTACTTGGTCTGATGCACGTTAAATCTGTTGAGGCTACAAATGCTCCCGTTGGCATGATGGGGGAAATTTGGAGAGGGAGATACCAGCATAGGTGTCGTCTTCTCGCTCGACTGAGGCTCAAAATTAAGAGGTCTGTCGCTAACAGCCCTTGTGTTGCTTCTAAGTGCGACGTTAAAATCAATCAAATTCATGAACTTGGATTTAAATTAAAACTTCACGATTGATTGTTTAGTGACGTCACCCGAAGAACGAGTGCTATTTGGCGACGAACCTAGTAATTTTGAATCTCAATCGAGTAACGAGGATGACACCTGAGCTAGCACTCTATTCTACTTACTTCCATTCCGGCCAACGTGAGGACTTAGAACCTCGACAAATTTAACGTGCTTCAACCTATTACATGATGTGTATTCAGCGACATTTGGGATCGCTCTCACAACTCTACTGAAACAACGCCATCTGATAGCTAGCGTGACTAAATTCCCTATTATTTTTAATCTTTATTAGAGAAT
The DNA here is from genome assembly GCA_019974015.1 of Nephila pilipes. NCBI lineage: Eukaryota > Metazoa > Arthropoda > Arachnida > Araneae > Nephilidae > Nephila > Nephila pilipes. Next base: position 401,524 of record BMAW01075419.1, read on the forward strand.
AAGAAACATAATTGATTTTTTTTAGTTTAGTTTTTATTAACGTCGCACTAGAAGCAACACGAGGGCTATTGGCGACGGACCTCGTAATTTTGAACCTCGGTCAAGTGACACCTGAGCTGGCACCCCTTCTCCTGACATCCACACCACGCCAACGGGAGGACTTTAGGCCCCGACAGATTTAACGTGTATGAGTCCCGGCTACACGGCGGTCTTTGGCAGCCAAGGATCGAACCCGCGACTGAACGAAAACAGTCGGTCACGAATCCGAAAACATGACCACTACGCTACCGCGGCCACAGAAACATAATTGAAGGGACAAGTTATATTTCCAGGAACACTAATTTATTGAAATTTTTTTTTTTTCAAATACAGATAAAAAATTATGAAGGGATGATAAATTGTTTTGTTAAAAGAGCATCTCTTCAAAATGTCATTTTGAAACTCGATCAAATGACGAGGACGACACCTTAACTAGCACCTCACTCTCCAACTTCCACTTCTCTTTCTCCGCTGGTGCAGCGTAGTCTACTTTGGCTCTTGCTCCATTAAATTTAATAGTCACTCACATCCATACCGTGCTCGACAGACTTGACGTGCATCAGCCTCGCTACACAGCGAATGAGAACTCGAATCCATGACTCGATGGAAAGTATGTCAATCGCGAGCTAGCTCGTCTACCTTGGCAATAAATTGGAAATGTGTATTTACGTAATACGTTTGGTTTCTAATAAATTACCCTAGTAGTCATGGTCACGAACTCGCCACAGGGATTCTAGTTCTGATACTTTATACTATTATAAAGAACCGCCGCTAAAAAGCTCTCCCCCGCCTACTATAGGTTCTAGCTGATGCACTGCAAAATCTGTCGAGGCTAAAAGTTCTCTCTTTGGAGTGACGTGGAAGCTTGGAGAGCGAGGAGCAGCTCAGATGTTTTCCTCCCACTTGACTAGGATTTAAAATTACGAGGTTGTCTCCAATAGCTCCCTCATCGTTTCTAAATGCGATATCAATAAAAAATCAGCTGCTTGGTGCAGCTTGTTTCAGTGGCATCTAGCCATTAAGCCGTTGCATCCAAACGACCATAATTAATATTTAAATCACTTCTTTATATCCTTTTTCCAGATCTTTCATTTGTTCATAACCTTAATTATGGAAAATGTGTTGATGATCAATTAGTGTGATTGAAATCAGTTCTCGCATCATTTATAAAACTACAAATAGTTTAAGTAACTATAATCTCCGATTCTCTTTCTCTTTTTAGGCAGTGAGAGATAGATTGGGACAAAAGTCACATTAAGTTTTAGATTAAAATAATCTTTTTTTATATTTTATACTGGAATTTATTCATACATATGATGCTACAAGTTATTTAAAAATTGTTTTGAATTAGGAACGGACAATATCTCTTAGATAGAGCAGGGGATAATAGCCTTTGTTGCTGTATATCCCATAAAAACAATCAATCAAATAGACGGAGCAGTTTGCAAATAAGGGCTCTTTCAATCACATTTTTTATAACAATTTGCAATATTTCTTGTATCTCAGGAATTTCTTGACGAATATTGGTCTTGAGCTGAGCAATGGTTTTAGGTTTATTTTGGTGAAAACATGATCTGCAGGTACCTTTGGAGAAAAAAATCTGGTAAGATCAGGGGGAAACGAGAATCAATTCCAAACTGTTGAGGAAGGCATCGAATCTAGCGATTGCTACACCGGCAAGCAGTCATTGACCGATCAAATTGGTAAATTGTGAATTTTAACCTTGTATTACCAGTAATTCTGCATTGTTTTTACTTGTAATTTAGTGACTACGGTAGTCTAGTGGTTATGGTCGCGGACTCACTATCGGTGGTTTTCGTCGAGTTGGGGTTTCAATCCTTGCTGCCACTGAAGTCCCGCCGTGTAGCTCGGGCTGATGCACGTTAAATCTGCCGGAGACCAAAGTCCTCCCGTGACGTGGTATGGAAGTTTAGAGAGAGAGGTGGTAGCTCAGGTGTCGTCCTCGTCACTTGACCGAGGTTCAAAATTACGAGGTTCGTCACCAATAGCCTCGTGTTGCTTCCTGTACAACGTTAGTACAACCAAACCAATTACCTGTAATTTGGTAAATACTGCGTACATAACTATAATACACTATTTTGCACTTATTCGCTGGGAGTAATGAACTCAAAGAGACCTTGATATATTATAAAATAATGACGAATTCTTCATTAATATCGCACTGAGAAGCAATATGAGAGCAATCGATGACGGACCTCGTAATTCGGAGCCTCGGTAAAGTAACGAGGACGACAAGCAAGCTGGCATCTCCTTCTCCACACTGTGGCCACGGTAGCCTAGCGGTCCTGGCCGTGGACTCGCGGCCGGAACTTTCCGTCGAGTTGAAAGTTGCAAACCACGAAAGACCTGCTATATAACCGGGGCTGATCCAAGTTAAATCTGTCGAGGACAATATACCGACCAAACTCCTCCTGAGGACCAAACTCTTCTTAATGGCGTGGTGTAGAAGAAAGGAGAGGGGGGAGGTGACAGCTCAGAGTAGTCCTCGTCTCTTGACCGAAAATCACCAGGTGCATCGCCAATAGTCCTCGTGTTGCTATTAGTGTGATGTTTATGAAACCAACCAACCAGCCCTCTCCACACTTTCACATTACGCCAATAGAAGTACTTGGGGTCTCGAACAGATTTAACGTGCATTTTATCTGCTACATGGCGCTCAAACTCATGACTCGACGAAAATAATGACGGCTGCATGTCGTCGACCACAACCACTTGGCTACCGCGGCCACTATCGAAGAACGACTAACTAGTAACTCAAATATTTCGCAACATCTTTTCCATACTAATCTTAATAAACTGTAAGATGAGAATTATGGAGTTTCTGATGCAACAAGTAAAACTATAACCAAAAATAAAATCATGGATTTGACTGAATGCATGGATCCGTGTAATAAATATGAGACGTATACTATGGTCGCAACCAGCTTTAAACAGAAGTAATTAATGCTGCTGATTCTGAAAATTCAGTGAGCCTATTCCTTCAGCATCTGCAATGCATACTGAATTCAAAGAAAAATTTTAATTAATGATCAAAACAAAGACATGAATATAATATTACGCATCTGGCATACAAAATCATTAAAATCGGTGAAATTGAACTGAAGTATTTTCAACAGGAAAATACAAGGGGGGGGGGAATATATTGAAATTGGGGAAAGTTATTTGATAATTATTAAGTTAATAAATAGAGAGTCTAAAAGCGCTTTTTCCGCTGCGAGATTATTTTGTACAAAAATTAGATAACAATCAGGAGACCAAATGATCATCAGTTGTGTTTATAACGTGTTTATTTTTTAAGACATTTTGCCAAATAGATTGCATATTTAGTTATATATCTTATAATTGATTTCACTATAATCATTAATTTTTAACTTTCCTACTTTAAATTAATCATGAGGGAGATACAGGTTGTAGTCAAGCGCCAAAAGTTTAACAAGACTCGGAGATTAAAAGTCGAATTAACACGTCAACTTATATTTCATTGTGAAAAATTACTCATATTTAAGTATTATTTATAATTTGTTTTAAATTTGTTGGATTTTATTTATTTATTTTTATTCAGTATACAATTGATTTTCATACTCTTTTGTCACATTGTACAAGAATAAAAAGAAAACATTTTGTTTTTATGGATATTTTTTTCAATTTATATTCACGTAGTAAATAATTTCAGTAATTGTCTGGAATATCGGTTTTGTAAGAAAATTTTACCGAATTACCGGAAGAAGAAAAAGTAGATAACTTTGCTATCTTTAATCTAGTATAGGTTGAGCAATGCTTTCCTCAACACGATCAAGATTGGTCTTGATGCTTAGGAGTCTTTCAGTTCGTGGATGTCTTAGCAAACACTTGCGTCTCGAACACTTAACTATAAGACCATATCATAAGCCACGGAGGAAACATCATTAAATTAAATTTTCTTACATTTGTACTCTATTTGATAACAAGGGAACCTTTATTTATATTGTCACACTGGATAATTTTTACGCTTTGCTCACATGTGTATTTTTCCACAATTAAAATCCAAAACTTTCATTTTCAGATTGTGGAAACAACCTCCCCCTCCACCCCCCACAAAAGAAATTAATTATAGCAAGAGTTATCCGCAGTTAAAATTGTAAAGTTTCTTTTCCCTTTTCCATAGGTTTTACTGTCATTGGTAAACACAGTGGCCGCTGTAGCTTAGTGGTCATGGTTGTGAACTAGCGGTTGGCGGTTTTCGTCGAGTGGTAGGTTCAAACCTTGATATCAGTAAAGACCCTCCGGGGGTGATGCACGTTAAATCTGTCGGGGTTCAAAGTTTCCCGTTGGCGTGCAGTGGAAGTTAGGAAACGGGGTGTGCTCAGTTATCGTCCTCGTCACTTGACCGAGGTTCAAAATTACTAGGTCCTCCGCCAATAACCCTCGTGTTGCTTCTCGTGCGACGTTAATAAAACTGAACCAAAACTTTGTATACATGGGTGCCGCGACCCCAGAATTCTCCAACAATCCATCTCTATCTTCGATCCTCCTTCTTGTCAAGCAATTCTTATCTTTTTCCCACTTTTCTTTCTTCTCTACACTTATCTTTCCAATTAAACTTCACCATCTCTCGCATTCTTGTTTAAATGCGTGATTGCATATAATTTTATTGCATGTTTTCAATGAAAATTGTGTTTTACCTCTAGCTTTGTTGCAAAAGGCAAGAAAAGAATTCTAATGGATCACATCCAGAGCAGTACGCAGCTTGTAGTGAGGGGATTGTATACCACAACATTCATAAGAGCGTCTGAGTATTCGTTCAGAAATCTAAGGTGCTGAGAATTAGCATTCCTATAATTATTGGCTCTACCAGTGCCTCTAGAACATTTATGTAGATATTCTTTAATTGTACGATATATCGTGAATTTAGTCTAGCGCTACTGGTTTTGGGGGATTTGAAAAGATACCAACATTCCTATAATTAGTTTTTGAAATATTTTATTGAAAAAAAAAAATCGAAATTTCTTTTGAAATATTTTAAAATTATGTCAGAGCACGTTATTAAAATTATTATTGTATTATTAAAAAAAAATTTATTCACAACAATGAAACCAAAATATTTCAATAGATTTTTATCATTTTAAAAAATAACTCATCCGAATAAGAAAGATTCGCAACTTTCGTGAGTTCTCTTTTCGTATAGTTCCCTATTTCTTTCTTATTTCGTACTGGAGACAGTACGAAATAGTATGATTAAAAAAAACAAGATCGGAAGAGAAAAGAAATCCTTAGCTCATCAGGAATTAATTAATAGAGCTAGTTTTATGCTAATGTAGTAGCTCTTATACGCTGATACAGGGTTATTCAAAATGATTCATTCGATTTCAAAATTCCATTTTTTTCAGAAATAAACGACACAGATTAAAAGATTATACATAAATACAAAGAAAACCAGCGGACGTCTTGTACTGTGAACAATATAAAGTCTTCGTGCGTTCTTTGTGAAGCTATTTCACGAAAGCTGTTTTTGAAGTTTCACGGAGCTACCTCGCAATTGGATCGAAAGCAGTGGACCAGATGACTTGATGTTACACAGCTGGTCACCTAAGTCACCTGATATGCGATTTCCATGCTTAATCACCTGATACCCCCTGCTATTTCTTCCTATGGGAGTTCGTAAAATATAAAGTGTGTGCTCCACCATTACCCACAAATTTATGCAAATTTAAACTGCAGATTTTTGCTGTTGTAGAATCAATTACCACTGACACTTTACAATGTGTTTGGTAAGAATTTATAAATTGAATTGATATTTTGCGTGTAACTAAAGGAAGTTATATCGAATATTTGTTAAAAAAAACTCCCACACTTCCATTTCTATCATTCTGTGTAACTTGTTTTTGAATATATGAAAATTTGAAATCGGATGATTAATTTTGAATAACCTTGTATATTTCATAAAACTTTTTAAAATATTTTTGATTTTCTTACATCTCTTTATTTCCCTGCCTTTTGTGGATTTCGATTTCAGTAAACGCTTGTAATTTAAATGTTACAAAACATTTGTAAAAAAAAATTATGTTGTAATAAAACAGTTTTCCTTCGATACTTTTAATTCTTTGTTTCCTCAATTTCATCTGATAATGCGAATAGGCTATTATTATGTTTTTTTTGTGAGGAAGCAAATACACGCGGTAATAAAAAATAGTTATTTGATGAAGAGTTTGTTGTGTTTAACACTTTTTTTTAAAAGTACAGTCTTTGCTATTTTTCAACATACATAGAAATGTTCTAAATTAAAGACATTTCGAACCAAAACGCGTAGGATAATGATATGAAAATAACAATGTTTCTATAAGAAGAATCGAAAATTCAAATTTGGCCGATTTTTTTTAATCTTACCCGAACTCGAACAAAGCCAATTTTCACCCTTTCTTATTTTATCTTCTCTTAAGTGTTAAGGAATAGCTTTATCAGATGAAAAAATGAGGCTACTTTTTGAAAGAATTCTTATTGAAGGACAAAGATAATTCTTCTAACCTATTTTTTTTTTTTTTTTTTGCTTTTTGAAAAACCTTTTCATTTCATCTTCAGCAGTCTACTAACATGTTTTCGAAATATTCTAAAAACAGAATCATCTCTGTCCGTGGAGTCGGTCAGCGTATCTCAAGCGCATTCACTGTATCGTCTGCGTGGGTCGAGCATGCGCGACCGAGCATGATCGATTTAATGCGGTCTCTATGACGACGAATACCGCTATCCGTCATGGCCGCGATGAAAACGAATTTCAAGGACGAATTTGTTTCATTTTTTCTCTTCACACTAGTGGAATAATTCAACAAAAATGGATTAGTTTTTTTCCCCAAATACCCGAAAAAAATACCGTGAATTCCACATCCGACTGCTCTTGAACGGTTATCTTATTGCGGCAGCTGTTATCCATAATGCTCTTGCTTACAGCTACTTGGAAGAACACGTGAAATAGAACGTCCTCTGCATGTGCTGACGCTGCCGAACTATAATTTGCCTTCGACTTTTACCCTTCACGTTCGATTTTGTTAAAAACTTCCGGAAAATAAGTGCTAATTGTTTGTCCAGTGGGAGTTCTTTTCGAAAGTAGTGCGGTAATAGTGTATCGGAAGTCACGTGATTACACCGGAAGGAGTATTCTACGAGCAGGTTGAGAAAAGGTATTTGTCTTTTTTTATATTAATGCTAATAATTTCCTGATCTACTTTTCTTTTCAGTTCCATCATCTGGTATTATGTGAAATTGTTACCCTTTAATGACCTCAGAAAATTTATCTATTTTTAGTTTTGTCATACAAAAATTTAAAAAGGTCAAGAACACCATATGTTTATCTCATTCGATCCAATTTCGTTTTCAGAAATGTACGGAATTTAATCGGAACCGTTTCGGCTTAAAAAGCCGGGTTCAAATTCCGGTCAAAACAACAACAACAAAAAACGAATTTTAAATATTTGCTTTAACAGTGGCTGGAGTCATTAAAATGCATTTATACGGAATGCTAAATTATAAATTATATGATTATTTAACTTAGAAATGTAAGATTATTGCTAAATATATAACATATATGTTAACGAAATACTGACGTAGAAATGCAAAATAACTCATAAGAATCCAGTTCAGAATTGAAATGAAATCTGTTACACAAAAACAAAAAGAATTAAATTTATTATAAATCTACAATCGTATTGAGAAAATAATGAGATTTAGTACTTTTTAGTTTTAATGTGTGTTATATGTCGAAAACTAATTTTCTATTAGTGTTGTAAAAATGATATTATGTTCTAATCGCAGAAAGTTTAATAAAGAAGTTTTTTTTTTTCTTTTCGCAAAATAATCAACAATGAAATAAATAATCTTAAAATGGGATACTGTTATTTTTAAACCTAATCCAGATAACTAAGAATCTTCAAGATTAAATTTGTTTGAGTTTTAAATGTTCGGTGTTTTGTTTAGTATTTATCTTCCATTTGAAGAACAATGTTATTTTTTTTTAAGAAATCAAGCTGCGATATCATTGAAAATATATTATTTCATTTACATTTAAAGTAAATACCAGACCGGTATTATATGCATTTTGCTCCGTGATGTTCTATTCAATTTTATTGATGACATTCTTATTATATAGAAAAATGATTCTCTCTAACTTTATTATAATTTTTTTTATCCTAAATTTTGTATATATAGGGTAAAATGAAGGGGGGGGGAAGTTTTTGCAAACTTGAAGTTTAAAAAAAATCACATAGTAACTAGAAACAAAAAGGTTTTTTTTTTTATTATTTTTTTTTTCATTTGATAAAGTATTGGAAATTTTTTAAAGTAAATGTACTTATTGATATTTTTTATGGACCAGTAAAAAAAAGTTAATCAATCTTAATATTATCTAAAATTGATAAATGAAATACAAAAAATCATTCAAGGTGTGTCGTAAAACGTGAAAAGATAGCAATTTTAATCGCAAACATTAAATAAATTCAACTGACAACAAAGCAACGGATTTTTATTGCTTTAGCTGAGTTATCTATTGAGAATCTTCGCTATTATGTGAGTTTAAAGAAATTTTTATTAACTTTTCGAAAATGCTGTGTTATAATAGTTACCATGCACATAAAATTAACTATATAACGTGTAAAATTGGATTATAAAACTTGAACGGAAAAATTATTGCAGCAAAGTATGATTTATTACAGCAGAAAACATTTTATAAATCAAATGCTATATATAAGATAAAAATTGTAGATTATCTCAACGGTCCCCCTCTTATAAATAGTACTGTGTTAAAGATAATATTTTATTCTTTTTATAAAACAGATGCGTGATTTCTATATTTTATATTTAATATAATTTTATTCTTATACTACAAATTTATTTTTAAACAGTAAGATTATTATAAGTAAAAGATATTTATATTTGTAAATGTGCTTTTTATTGAACTATTTCTGAGAAAAACTTTTGTTGAACCTTCTGGTCTAAAAGAATACCTAATATTCTTCCATATGTGTTAATATTGTACATTGACAATTAATTGCATAATAGTTGAAATTCTTTTTTGCATGCGTTATAAAACTCGAAAGTATTTTGTGTATGTGTGTATGAAACATTGTTATGTAAGTCTGATTTTACCAAACGATGCTAAATCAAATGATTTCTGCACAAAACTAGTTTATAAGATTAAAGATAACAGTAATGGTAGAGCTGATACAATAGCAATTAGTATCTTATATAAACAAATATTTGTTTAATGAAGGAAGCGAGATTTACTACAAATGGGACATCAAAATTCTTTTTTCTTATTGATAAACGTATTTGAAATTATTTATGCATTCATAAGTATTTGCCTCATAATTTTGCGAATAAATTATTTTAAGAGGATCGCGTCTCTCTCTCTCTCTCTCTCTCTCTCTCTGTATGTGTATATATATATATATATATATATATATTTGCTCTTTTGAATGCACTTTATTGCATTGAAATAAATAAAGTAGTAAAGATTTGAAGATGGTAGTAGAAATTCCTTGGGATTAACATTACGTTCTGAAAGGGCTAAGAATATTCCACAACTAAATTGAATTAAATTATTAGAAGAGATGTATTGCTCTCGATACAAACGATATTAATTAATATTATTCTAAATAAAACAGGCGCTATTGTTTTAATTATTTTTATGTTTCGTAATTTTAGACGAAGTTTACGCATTGTTTCTACTCCATTTGAAATTTCCGTACATATGTGTGTGCGAGTCAAATACTCACAAAATAATCTCAGATACGAACACTTAAAATAATTGAAATATAATAATCAACTTTAAAGTTTTAATAGGAAAAAAACTCTCTATATATATAACTTATTTAGACATAGCTACTTAGTCAGGAAATTACCGGAATAGATTTGAAAAATATATAAAGGGAAATTAAAGTAACAATAAATTCACATTCCAGATAAAGGAATAAATTTATAACATTTTTTTTAAAGTAATTCCCCCTCCCCTCCCTTTCCTTACATTTTTCTCATACCTGATAATAAGAGGTCAGTGCCATCAGAGAAAAAAAGAACTTTGCATTCCGAAAATAAATTTAGCACGTATTTCCCCATTATTAGAATCGTATCTGAACTCGAAATTTTTTCTCCAATTTATATATAATCGATAATCATTTGGAACCAGTTTTTGTTAGCAGGATGGAAATGAGCTATTTCAATATTTCTTGCTTCTGAATGACGCCACATGAGTTAGAAATGTCAGTTATGAAAGAAATGATGGAAATTTGGTTTTCTTCTTCATGCTTCATTTCGTGCTATGCTTTCTTTTGATCACCAATATATATATATATATGAGAAATTGAAATATTTCTATCTATGAGTGCATTTATCATAAATATCCAAATATCCTTGTTTTCTGAAAGTTTTGAAGGTTGATGACCATTTATTTCTATTTCAATGAATGTTTAGCTTTCTATTATACAATATAAGATGAGAATATTTTAGTTTATTTATGTTCTGTTCTGCGATTTCTTAAAAAAATATGATTTTTTTTCAATTTTTTTTTTCAAATTAATATAATTTTAATTTTATTTAATTTTAAATGTTTTTTTTAAAAAAAAAAAAAAAAAAAAAAAAAGGAAATGAATATTTCAACCAACTTACTTTTGATTGAAGTATTTGTTTAAATATATTTTGAAGTTAAATCTTTAAAATGAAAACTTTTTTCTTGAAACATATGAATCTTAATTTTTTTTTGCCATTTCTAGTAATGTGAAAATGGTTTCAGGGTTAAACTTCTTTAGATTATAAGCACTTAAATATTTTATTCCAATATTAAAGAAATATTTAATTGAAGTTAACGTTATGATTTTTTGAATATTTCAAGCATATTTCAAGAAAAAATAATAGTTTTGCGCGAAAAAGCGATTATTCAATGACTAAACAGTTTAGTTGAGTTGTCCTGGCATCACGTTTTTTCACTGACTAAACTGTACAATTGAGAAAGGTACGCCTTCAAGTAATAGTTGCAGAGATTTCAGTCATTCGTGGACGTCCAACAGAAAATAATAAAGAATTTTTTAAGTTTCATTGATTTTTGAAGATGTTCTTAAAAATTTAAAAAAAAGTAAAATCAAGTATTGTACTTACTTTCTCACACGTAGAATATAAATATGTCAATTTTAGCAATTTTTAGAGATTTTACAAAAAAAAAAAAAATGTTTAAAAAATTTAATTAGTTTTATTATATTTTAAATATTTTCAAATTTGTCCTGCTCATTATATTACGCTGTTGTTTTTGTTTTCTTGTAAATTTCTGAAAATGTTTTGAAGCATCTGTAGCGATGGAACGAAATCATCGCAACAAGTTCCTCTTTCTTTCGAAAGTACTTTTATTCTAAGAATGAAATATTTAAGTTCAAGGTATATTTATTTTCTTTTCTATTATTTCTTTTTTTGTCATCACTCTTAAGAAATATACCGATTTGTTTTAGTTATGGATAAAGATTTGTTTATGTTATTTATTTATTTTTAAAGATTTATGGATTTGTTTTAGTTATGGATAGTTTCTATAACAAATTTATATAAATCTCTTGAAATTGGAACTTGCAGCTAAATCTCTTAAAATTGAAATTTGAAGAACTGAAGCAAAATTTATAGAATCTTAGCTCTTGAATTAAATTCAACAGTTATAACCATAATTCGAAATAATTAAATAATATCTTAAGAAACTACTTCATGAAGTTGGTACGCCCTCTGTATTGGCCAACTTTTTATAAAAATGAGTGACATTTCGCACAATAAAAAATATTAAGTATCAGGGGAAATAGCGGAAAGGTAGTGTTATTATCGTCTGGAGTACCGAAAAATTCATTAGAAAAGTACCAAAATAATAAATTTAAGGGAATGTTTTTAAAAACATTGCTGGCCGGTCATGTGACAACTTTTTAGTTGAGCTTATGCGGGCGTAAATGTACAGTCAATAAATAGAACCACACATGATTAGTTGCTCAATAGTTAGTGGCCACAGTAGCCTAGTTGTCATGGTTTCAGACTCGTGGCCGGCGGTTTTCATTGATTCGCTGGTTTGATCCTTGATGCCACTAAAGACCCGCTGTGTAGCCGGGGCTGATGCACGTTAAGTCTTTCGGGGCCCAATGTCCTCCCGTTGGCGTGGTGTGGAAATTAGAAGAGAGGTTGCCAGCTCAGGTGACGTCCTCGTCACTTGACCGAGGTTCAAAATTACGAGGGTATCGTGTTGCTGCTAGTGCGACGTTAATAAAACCAAACTGTACGATAGTTTAGCCCAGCGTTTCACAACGGTGGTACCTCTCATGCAACCATTGGGGTGCATGAGAGGCCGTTAGAAAAACAGGTGGAAAGGAAATGGTTATGATAGCCACAAATCTAAGATAAAGAACAAAGCAATTTTAAAATATTAAAAAGAATTTTTTTAAAAAAAAGTAGAGGGGTAAAGGTTTTTATTAATACTGTCATTTGTAGCATTGTCGAATCCCAAATAGAAGAAATTGCGGAAGCTCGTACTTTGAGGAACCTGTTCAATAACTGAATGGTGAACCTAGAAAATTTTGGGGCTCGTCGCGGAGACGAATACAGTGAATTTTATAATTAGAAAAAGTCTACAATGTATTTGTTGCCATTTGCTAGGACACCCCCGGGGGGCAGGGGGTTCCCCCCCCCCCCCGTATACTTGCATAAATGTATAAAAGCAATTAAACGCAACTCCGGAGTTGAGATTGTATATATTCTCTTTTAAATCCAATTTTTCAAAAATTTGGAATTCAATGCAATTCCAAATACCCCATTAATTTTTCGTTTTTACACTCTTTGTGTTTATTTGTTTGCTTACTTCAGAAATAAAAAAAAAATTATGCAATGAAAAGTAGAGCATTTAATTAGATTCATTATACACTTTTTTTGGAGTTTTCGGAATCTTTAAGGGGAGGGGGGAGGTGTCTTGAGGTTAGTTGGTTGGGGATACGCGAAAAAGAATCCAGAACAGCTTTGGATACATAGACTAAAAAAAGTTTAGGAATTGCTGGTTTAGTGAAAAGATAATCGTTGTCGTTTCGTGATTTGTTTTTGTCGGGCAACTGTTGAGTTTATTGTATGTACATTCTTAATAAACTTATTCCTTTTTTGACCATCAACTAAATAGTTATATCTGTTGAAAAATGGATGTATGCACTAGCACTTACTTTTATTTTCTTTTCAGCACGCAATATGTGTAATCCGTGTAGAACTTCGAGAAAAATTAAGCATGTTGCATATATGTAAATGGTATTATTTACGTTGCATTTATATTAGAATTATACATATATGTTTTAAGTATGAAACGAAAACAATAGATAAAATAAATAATATAAAAGGAAAAAATAAATCGTTTCAAAAGGAATTCCATTATTCTACGATATCTTCGTATTCGTTTTTACTTAACTGTAAATGCAAATCATAGCCTAATGTACAAATAGAGGTAAAAAGAAAATATTCTTGTGCCTGAATTTTGATTTTGATTTGCTTATTATCTAAATGATTCTTTTTTTAATAAGCGATTTTTGGAAGCGCAACATTTATTCAGATACTAAAGATATTTTGTGTTCAGATACTAAACATATTTTGTTTGTCAAAATACCTTTTTTTGATTGATTGACTGTAAATTGTAATCGTTCTTAGAAGCAATGCAAAAATTATTGGTAACGGAAATCATGAATTTGAACCACGGTTTTTAATTACAATTTCAAAAAAAAAAAAAAAAAAAAAAAATGCAATTCGTGGGGTTTTCAAAAGTACATGTTTTTGACGACTGTTGCTTTGCTGAGAGAAGTTGGTGTTACCATTGCGTGCTGTCATCTGTTAAACGGTGCCAAAGCAAATTTGACATTGATTGATTATCAGTAAAATTTTATTGCTGCTGCATCGAGTTGTCGTCGTCGTTTTAAGTCGATTTGTTTTCATCAATGAGACCTGGATTAATCATTATACATCGAAATACGAGAAAGAATCAAATTTATGAATTTCGTCTGTTGAATCTGCTTTAAAGAATGCGAAAGATGTCTCATCGGCCTGAAAAACTATGACGAAGATTTTCTTATGATGAGAATGGTGTTATACTCATGAATTTTTACAAAAAGGAAAAACTACCATTGGATAATACTACAGGGAGTTAATCTATTCACATTTCTCATTCGCAATACTCCCATTTCTCGTCCTAACGGGGGCGCGTTTTGAACCCCTCTTGTATAGAACATAGAAGACATCATCAGATAAAGACATCATCTAATAAAGCACTTATATTTTTTAAATATTTTAAACATTAATTAATATAATTAATATGTACACCCATCCACAATGAAAATAATAAATAACGTAAGAATAAAGAAATCAACCATTAATTTAGAAAACGGAGGGGGAAAAAATCAAATAATTAATTAAAAACCTTACTAAAAGATAAAAAAGGTAATAAACTTTAATAGCAAAATATATCTCTCTATCAGATAAAAACAAAAAATTAAAAATATAATTAATAAGATTCTAAAATTATTGTGTAATCACAAGTTCTCACATCTAAAGAACAAGTAAAATCATTAACCATTCAGAATTTTTTTTTTTTAAAAAAAAATAATAATACAGAAACTTCTGCTATTCTACAAAAATCAAGAATAAACAGTAAGATAAATGAAAGCTCAAAAATATTTGAAAAAAAAAAAAAAAAAAATGCAAATACGAACCAAATGTAAGAAAGTAAAAAGTAAGATATAGATGATAACATTCAAAATACCTAAACTGGCTTAAGATACACATATAAAATGATTTTTTTTTTGTAATTAATAAAAGTATCTATAGTTATCGTCGATATCAATTCAATGTTTAGTTGCTGAACAACTTTCTGGTCAAACTGTATCTTTTTTTTTTTTTACAAAACAACTCAATATCAATTTTCAAAGAATTTCCCTGAAATTCGAAATTTATTTCTTTATATTTACAAAAAAAAAAAAAAAAGTGTATCTAGAAAACAGATTTTTATCCCCGTTAATAAATTAAATAAAAAGGAATTCAGAGATTCGAAATACACAGTAAAAAGCGTTTAATTTTCTTTTTCCTGCGCTTAAAATTTAAAAAATTATTTTGTTTATAAGCATTTCGATTTTTTTTTAAAAAAAAAAACTCAATATAGAACAATTTGAATATGTAATTAACTTATGAAACTTTATTTGAAAGCAAAAACAGTTTTAAACGAATGATAACGATTATCTATGAACGAATGTATTTCTCAGAAAAACAAGTTGAACTGAAGAAGGAGTTACACAAGATACACAAAAATATTTCACTGCAGATTACATACCCTTCAAGATATAATGATGATGGATTATGAAACATACATTTTTGTAAGTCGCTTCCATTTGATAAAAATAAACGCACGGAGTTTGAAATTTGATAAAATGAGATACGAAGATTTGAAATGCGTTCAGAAAAGAGGTTTAAAAAATACGAAAACGCTGGAGCTTATTTCTTACCATATGTCTGCCTGAATATGACGTGTATCATGCAAGTATCAGTTAAAATGATAAATGCATTTTAGAAAGTGTGTAATTTGCTAAAACTTTTGCTATGACCTGCATCCACATTAGCGAGATTTACTGTCATTCAAATCCACTGATGACAGCAATTATCCCTCCTTAAAGTGGAAAAATAACTGCGAGTATGGTTTCAGAGATAAGAATTCAAAGCACAGTTTTTAAACTGTGCTTTCACCCTTTCGGTGATAACATTTAGAAAATTCGGGTTCTCTTTAAAATGTGCAGCTATTCTTTAAAAAAGAATTTCTGCCAGAAATCGAAATTCCAAGAGAATGACATTATTTTAAATTTTTTTATGGGCTTTCGCAATTCCCGAAAGAGAGCTAATTTGACTACTGTATGAATTTGAGTAATTAAAATTGTATAGTAAAGATTTTTTTTTTTACTTATAGTTAAAAGGGATATACAAATATTATTTCTTTGAATCAAATCTGTATCTAGTGGATAATTTGCTTGTTTTCCTTTTGTCACGACACACTGTTCATATATGTGATTCTTTTACCTTAATTTAATTGTGACTTCACCACAAAGCAGACGATTGATTGAAAATAAATATTTATTTAATAAAAAATAGAGCATCATTAAATGAAAAGGGTTCATAATAAAATGGGCAATATAAACAATCACGATACAGTTATTGTTTAATACATAGTAATAATTTTAATGTTATTAATATATTTATTAATATAATCAGTGATAATTTGCATTAGTAATGTATTAACTAATTTTTATTAACAGATGTAACAGAACTAGGAATAAGAAATACTGATCTGTTTTACTAAACATTTTCATTATAAAGTGTCTTGTTGATTGATAAGAGTTGCACACGTTAAATTTTCAAAATGTCATTGCTCTGCAAAGATATTGTTCTTATTAATGTGGTTTTTAATAACGAAATATGTTATATTAATAAGCCATTGTGTTGTTCTAATGCTTTCTTAATTAAATTGAATCCAAAAATTCGTAACATCTTTTCATTTCCGAGGATTAAGAATATTTCTTTTATCCAATGGAATCAATTCAGTGTTTGTATTCTTCCCCCCCCCCTTTCCGTTTTCTGCCCTTCCTCATTTTGACAAAAGAAAAAGTAACAGTGTTCTTTGTTAATGACTAAGATCTGTGTGAGGCTGGAATGAAAAAAGGAAATAAATCAAATTAATGAACATGCTAATTCAAATTAACGAGAAAATAAAGTTTTTAGTGAATGAAAAAAATAATTATTTCTTAAACTTTTCATATCAACTAACATAAAATAAGAAATATTTTTTTTGTTAAAAAATAAGTTTTTGCATTTTCCCCCCTTATTCACGCATTCTTTTTTATATCCAAAAGGAAATTTTAAATAGATCATTAAGTATTGCAAGATTAATTAAATTTTCTTGTTATAATTTAAAGAATATATTTTAGAATAGTTCACAGTTAGCCAGGTGAGAGTCCACTGCTTGCAAAATATCGTTTATTTTAATTATTTGTTATAGATAGTAGCTTTTATTTGTGAATATCTTATGTGTCGTCGCGCAAAATAATGGATTTCGTTTATTAACATCGTACTTAGAAGCAACATGAGAGCTACTTTCGACGGATCTTATAATTTTGGACCTTGATCAAGTGAAATTTAACGATACTTGCACACCACACCACGTGAAGACTTGGAGCCTCGACATATTTAAATTATCTCTACTGCCAGATTTTTTAAGAAAAATAGTTATTCCTTTAAAATTGTGTATTTCAATGTCAACAAACATAAACCATTAAATTTTACAAAATATAATATAAATATATGGTTTTTATTGATTTAAAAATCAATCCCTATCTGGGAATCATAGTACAGTACATGTGAATAATTGCAAAATGTTTTTATGGGTGACATGGAATAATATTTCGACATATAATCCAACATCACACTTTAGGCATTGTTCACTGACATTGTTTTTATAAACTGCATATTTCCTTTGTTTTCCATCGTATGCTCTTTCAAAATAATGTTCTTCACGATTTTTTCGTCCATCTATAACGACTCTCTTCTACTACAACGTTAGAAGTTAAAACGCCTTACTAACTAGCTAGAATGAGACGTCTTCTTTAGCCTAGTTGGTTAAGGCACAGCAAAAAGCGACCTGTCAACATTCTTCGGACCGACTGGTTTAATGTTTGAAACAGCCGCTGCCGGCTCTTAAGGCCAACAACTCTTTCTTCTTCCACGGGGTAGAAGAACATCCCCCGATGTTTCGAAGAAAACGGCCTACGCCGAAGTGGTGACTCGGGACTTGAACACTAAATGGCAGCACAGCCTATAACTACTGATTTCATAGGTCCCCGACGCAAAAGTTCTTGCCTCTGTATGTCTAACTAAGACAACCGCATACAATTCACGACTCGTGATATTCCGGTTCTGGCGTACGTGTTGACGACTCGCCACTCAACACTAGACAGCTAATGACTCAAATGGAAACTGCCCCAAACAAAACTCAAATTCAACAAGGAGAGGATGGATATCAATTGCAGTAATGGCTGAAAAAAAATTAAACCTTCTCAACAAATACCAATATTCCTCTTCTTATCATCACGATGATACTGGAGGGGGAGTAGGCAGCGACTCACTTCCACAACAACGCCAGAAGTTATAACGCCTCACTAACTACCCGAATGAGACGTTTTTTCAGCCTAGTTCACAAGAGCGTAGCGGAAAGCAACCGGTCAACTTTTCTTCGGATCCACTGGTCCAGGGTTCGAAACACCGCTGGCACTCAAGGTCATCAACAACTCTCTCCCCCTCCACGGGATAAAAAAACATCCTCCGATGCTTTGGAGAAAACGTCCTACTTCGAACATCTTTTAGTACCCGTTTCTATTAGCTCACACTGTATGATAGTCTTCGACAATTTTTCGTGTCAGGAAGAGAGTATAAACTCAAATAGAACCTTGTAACTTCTCATCTGAAATTTAACAGTGACATTTTTTTTCTCCATTAGCAATGCATCATACTTGTATTGTACTAACATTAACTAAAGTTACATTCGTGGCATTGGTAAAAATAGGAAAGTAACATTTCTTGCCTCTAATTTTTACACTATATTTTTATAAATTCCAGTAAGATGGCTAACACCTCCCATGTTCCTGTTATAATTTACAGTGGTATTAGACTGTGGTTTTCTCAGTTCTAGACCATCTTTGTACACGTCCCAAAGGTAAAACTTACAAATGATTTAATAACTAAGACGTTATCAAATCATTTGTAAGTTACAATGTTGTTATCTTTCCAAACAAGGCCAAATATTCCTTTTAATTCATCATATTTGTAATCGAACGTTCTACAAAATACTTTGTTCATTTCGTTATATGTTTTTATAGGACATTTATTCATCCTAATACATTTCACTCTTCCGGTCTCACGTATATTTCTCTAATCTTATATTTTTCATCAAATCAAAACTTGTGGAAGTTCATGGTCACCTGCACTAAAATTATGAAAATTATCTTATCCGATAGACAAAAAGAATTAGTGATGTTATCACCATAATAGAAGAAAAAAAATATTTGTGTTATAAGTCAACTGGTAACAATATCTGGTATTTCTTTCCTCCCTCTTCTCCCTTCCTTCATATTTATTATATCAGTAGACAAAATTCCATACTTTCCTGATAAACAACCTTTTGGAAATGTTCAAAGAACATATTAAATGAAAGCAAATGAAACCCTATTTATTTGCTGTACAAATAATAAATCATTTTACATTACAATAACCATGAGCCCCAAATAGGGATCATTGCATTTTTTATATGGTCAAGCTGTGAAGTAAGCAGTTTGCTTAGTTTTGATGCTATATTTATTCAATATACATATAACTTTTACTCTATGATGGGTCTTGTCGACACATGCGACGTAACGGAATATCACCAGTTGAGATTTTTGTGCGTTCGTTTTAGTTAGACACGCAGAGGCAAGTGTTTTGCATCGGGAGGATATGCATCCGATTCTAGTTTGAGCTACGACCTAGTTTTCAAATCTTGTGTCACTCCTTTGGCGTCAAATTATTTCTTGACCCTGTAGAAGGGAGAGAGTATTGGTTGAGTTAATTGAGTCCGAAGAAAAGTTGATGGATCACTTTTTGCTGCGTCTCTACCAACCAGAGTAAAAGAGACGTCTCTCTCAGGCTAGTTATTAAGGCGTTTTAACTTTTGTCGCTGAAAAGAGAGGCTGCACAGGCAAATTTTGAAAAAATTGTCTGATAGACATACATATATTTAAATTACCTCATCAAGTTTTACTGTACATTAGAATACTATTTTGTGAACACATAACTTTATAAATAAACAAAATATCAGATATTAGGGAGAGGCATCATTAAAAACATTATTGATCCCCAAATGGGAGCCGCAGATTGGGATGAGTTAATATGCTACACGTCCGGTCTTTAATGGCTTGAAGATTCGACGAAATAAAACAATGGCCGCGAGTTTGCGACCATGAGCTACCGCGGCCATCGTGTCGGCGTCATAAGTATCCGCTTGGCGAGGTTTGCACTTGTCTACCAAAACGTATTTCATCTATTCATTTGTCAGAACGGTATGAGAACAGTAGGCGTGCATTACTTTTTACTTACTATCTGAAATTGTGAAATAACATAACATAAATTTTGGGTCATATCTTAAACACAAGTTAAAATTGGAAAAAAAAAAAAAAAAACCCACGAGAAATACAAAGAAGAAGCTAAATTTACGATAAAAGTATGTTTAGTTGAAAAGAATAATAATTATATTTATCACACACTAGCAACAAAAATATTCAAAATGAGCCGCTTTCAATCATATGGCGTCTTTGTAAAAAAACTTATTTCTTTCAATTGCTTTCCGTTTGATAACATTCATTTTCCTGAAAAATGATTTTTTTTTACTCGGTTTCTTTTTTGTGATTCAGATATTACTTAAAAGAATAACATTTGGAGATTAATTTTTTTTATTATATAATAAACATTCAAATATGATATTTTTTTAAAAAAAATAATGATTTATTTAAGAATTTCCGAATTCAATTGCAGTACTTTTTCCAAAAAAAGAAAAAAGAAAAGAAAGGAAAGAAAAGAAAAGAAAAAGAAAAAAAAGTTAAAAAAAAGAAAAATGTTATTATACGAATTGCAGTAGTATTTTTTCCAATTATTTGTTAATAGTCGAATTCAAAATCCAATCAATTTTTTTTTGTCTATGTTTTAAAGTGAATAGAATTTTTTTTAAACCATTAAATTAGAAGGGACATTTAGATACTTATGAGGGTTGTTCAAAAAGTACCCAATTAAGGAATGGGAAACTCATCATAGCGTTGCCCATTGATCATTTTTCTTTCTTTCTTTTTTTTTTTTCTGAAAAGGATATGAGTATGACGTTCTTTGCACACAATCCAAAATAATTCGATATAAAAACCAACGTTTTTAAAAACAACGTTTTTATATGGTGGCAAAGTTTATTAGAGAAAATTATTGAAATATTAGTTAAAACTGTTAGTTATTTTTAACTTTAAAATTTACTTAAAAAAAGACATTTGTGAGAGTATTAAAAAATTTATAATACTCATAAAATCAAAACATGCATTTGAAAGTTTGTAAGCCATTCTATTAAAAAAAAAATGGGAACCAGAATTCAGAAAAAATTATTGTGATAAGACATGGTGTCAAATATTGGAAACTTTCTTTCTTGCTCATGATTATTGACTAAAAGTCAGCAACCCTTACTATCTCGGAGATAGTAAAGGGGAGATAGTATCTCCCCTTTGTGAGTACAATAGTTTTACGAGGCCTCATGTGGTGTGGGGAGTGCCCGGTGTTCCCAAAGGGGGAAAGAAGTTTTTTCCTCAACCCTAAAAGCGCCTAGAGGAAAGAATATTTTGACTTATTAAAATTATTGAAATATTAGTTAAAACTTGTCGCAAACGTCTAAATATTGCATTGTTAGGCGAGTAAGAACGATTCCCAAAATTTCAAAGCTCTAGCTTGATGGGAAGTTGGTTAAATTAACGATCGAAAATTTGATGACACACACACACACTCACACACACACACACACCAAGTGAAATTCAGAAAAACGTTGTAAAATCGTCGCCATCATGACCAACGAGACCATCTTTCCCTTCTAACAAATTGAGCAGAAACAATTGATTGCTTTTTTTGCTGCTTGATTTGCAATGTGTAATGATGTATCCAGGTCTCACTGATGATGACAATTCGACCCAAAATGACATCAATTGGTTGCAGGAATCAAATGACGGCAGAAAATGGCTGCCAAATCAAAACTCACCTGTGTATCGGGGTGAAATTTGTTTGGGCGCTTTCAACAACTGGTAGCACATAGTGGTAACGTCAACCTAAATTCAAAAACAATTATTTTCGAGCCATCCTCGTGTGACGAAAATCTACGAAAACTTTTAATGACTGATGAAATGCTGTGTATTTTTCCTAGAAAAGTTTCCACGTACCAAAAGTTATTCGCGTTGTATTTCATGCGAATTGAATGCCCGCATTAACCTACCGGCCACTGTCGCGAAATCGCGGCCGGTGTTCTTTCTACCGTTCGTGGGTTCGAGTCCTGATGTCACTAAAGATCCATTATGAAACGCGACTGTTGCACATTAAATTTTTCGAGGCTTCAGTCCTTCCTTTGGCGTGATATGGAAGTTTGGAGCGGGAGCTGCCAAATCAGATGTCGTCCTCGTCGCTTGACCGAGGGACAAAATTGCGAGTTCTGTCGCCAATAGCTCTCGTGTTGCTTCTAAGTACGACGTTGATAAACAATGTCAAAAACCTCATACAGGTCGAACAAAAATTACAGATAAGCAAGGCAAAAATTAGAGATCGAATAAAATATTTTAAGCTCTGTGTAGACTTTAAAAATGAATATACAAGGAATGAATATCCCAGAAGTAATGAGAGCATTTTTGTAAAAATTGGAAAATTGTACAGAATGGGAAATATATCTAACATTCTTCGAAGTATGGACCTTGAGCATTAATACAACGAGTACAGTGAAGCTGTCATTGTTTGGAACACTGTGCAAACTAATCTTGTGAGAGGCTTCGAAGTTTTGTGGTCAGTGTTTTTTGAGCTTTTTTTTCTGTGCTGGGATTGTGTCCTTTTAACCCCATCTTTAGTTTAGGAAACAAGAAGTCGTAGGGGGCTAAGTATGGACTGCATGGAAGATTGGGAAGCCAGGGATGTTTTCACCGGATAGGTTCTATAGTTTCACTACCACATTTAAGAGTTTATTGCATATCGTTGTTCAATATTGTGCTGCATCATGAATGTGGCAATACGTTCCCACAATGACTCCATATAAGGACACGGCTCTCTATAAGATCATGGCTATTACTCAGACAAATCGCACTACTTGCTGACTGTTGTAATACTGAACGTAACTGAAACTTTAATTCATCTGCAGCCGCTAGCTGTTTCTTTTGATAATATGCTAAATTTGGATTAAATTTATTAACGCTCTGAAAACAACACGAGGGCTATTGGTGACGGACCTCGTAATTTTGAACTTGGGTCAAATGACGCGAACGACACCTGAGCTAGCACTCCCTCTCTTAACGGTAATGTGCTAGAAACGTTCAATAAAATTATTCTCTTTACTTTTGGGACAAACCTTGTATGTTACGTAAAACGTATGTTTATGAAAAAGTCTATAAAAATTTTATGACCTCTTTAAAAATTATATTATTATTTAATACCTTTTCCGTAAACAAATATTTCGCACAACCACACATTCACTTTATCGAGTGTTTATATTGAAGTATTCATTCAACATAATTCGCAAAAAAGAATAAAAAGTATTAATATTCTTCACCTTGGCTTCAGTTATTTGAAACGTGTTCACTGATGTTTCAATATTTTGATTGACTTAATGGCAGCTGAACTAATCTGTCAAACAGGTTCGCATGAATATACGAGAATATTTCTTGATAAAAGCGCAAAATATATCATTCCGAATAGCCTGACAGTTAGTTCATTGGAACATATGTAAATTTCTTTTTTATTCCATCATAACCGATATTTAACGTGACGCATCTCCTGATTTTTAAAATGTTTTCCATATGTGTTATTGATTTGACACTCGACCCCGATCTTCAGCCAAACTGCCAGTTTAGCAGACGACTTTCGAAATATGCTTTAAAAACCGTTGAGCGACATCTATGAGAATGAGAGACAGGAGAATTGTTGCTTTTTAGGTGTGTGATATTCATGGCGGGTCCTCGCTTCTATTTTCCAATTGGTTAGTAAGTTGTATAAATACACTAATTTGTTAATAATTACAAGATGCTTTATATTAATCATGGAACACTATCATGACCTTATTTTATTTTGAGTAATTAATATCTTTATTTCAAGAAGTTTTCAGAGATTAAATGAAGAGTATAAAGATAATTTTGTAGGTGTTTAAAAGCTTTAAGGTTTTCTTAAAATTGAACTGGGAAAAAACAAATTTTTTTAAAAAAATTATTATGAGTTTAAAATTAAGTTTACCAATCGTGCGCTACCGTTTAAAATTTATTTTATCTCTGATTTTTTTTTTTTTTTTTGTTTTTTTTTCTGAAATATTAAATTATTATTTAAAGATCAGTTTGTCTGTTATTTCAAACAATAAATTAACACTTATTGAAATAGAAAACGGATCGTTTAATCTCGTATAGTAAAAATTATTATTTATTGAAGGCTGCTAGATTTAACGTTAGATTACGAGTACAGTGAGTGTTGTGAATAATGCAAATAATGAAACAATTATGATGAAATATTTCAAAAAAATGCACTTAAATCAATAAAAAATTAATACATGATATACATATATAATTATAGTATAACATAGGAATTATTTGTGTTGAGTTAATGCTTGAAATAGAAGGTATTGTGTATAGAGGAATCTCTCAAAGTTGACCATTTATCTGTAATGTCCATTTGCCTTAATTGACATAATTTTCAAAATCTTGTCATATTTTGATATTCAATAATAGAACAATTTTTATACGTTGACCATTCGTACTGAAGTATATTATATTAATTTAACCTGTATATAATTTGACAAGTTGTTCTTTTAGATACCGAAGTGAAGAGTAAGTGAATCTTGCATCTTAATTTCATTCTTTTGTTGTAATTATTTCCTATGTTTGTTATTACCTTATATTGGATTAAGTATAACATCTTATTGTGTATCATATGTTATATATATATATATATATATATATATATATATATATATATATATAT
>BMAW01075419.1:426403-508480 GCA_019974015.1 Nephila pilipes
TATATATATATATATATATATATATATATATATATATATATATATATATATATGAATTAGAGAATATTTTTAACATTCAGAAATTTATCAGTATTGTGTAGGAAAATTCTGTATTTATTCGTAATGTGTTCAAGGAAAATTTTTAACTGAACAGTATATGATGAAAAATTAAAAAAAAAAGAAATTCAAATTGGACTACAGTGTTGAGCATCTTTTGATACAGTTATTTGCTGTGAAAAATTACTTGGTATGTTGAGCAGAGTATTCACATTAAAAGGTCTCTTTACATTTACATTTATAACAAAAATAATAAATAGACTAAGAATGTTTTTTCCTTGTTTTAGAGCAAAATGATTTTGCAGCTCATTCTAGTCTCTTAGATGTACATTTTACTGAAGATTCCACTACATTTTTAAAAATTTAAGCAAACATTGTTGAAAATTAGGCCTTTCAGTTGATTGGCTTGTGTTGTATTGGTTTTGCCTTGAGCTTAAGCTGTGCACTATAAACACCTAATGATACTTAAATTTTGGCACTATTTTCTCCATGAGCTTATTATTATTTTTTAAGAAAATTTTCCCATCCTCATTGTGTAAGTATCACTATTTCTTATAGTTTTAAACTTATGCAAAAAATTATAATAAAAAATATTTCGGTAATTTCAATTTATTTTATTATTTGTGGTTAGTTCGTATTTCTGAAATTAAACTTAAAACTTTTTTTTTAAAATAACAAATTGAATGAAAAATAATAAGCGGTGAGAATAGTGGATATTTAAATCAGAACTATATTTGTATTGTTTTGATATATTCATTAGATGAGCTTTATCGTATTTTAATTATTTTAGATTTTTAGATTTGAAGATATTCTAAGGATGAAATCCCTAAATAACTATATTCTCTTTTTCATATCTTGAAAACTTCTTAAATTTAGGAAGGGACTTACGATTAAGATTAAAGATAAATTGATTTTTTGAAAAGTGTCGCGATAAAAACTCGAAACCACCTCCTTTGGTGAAGCTGAGAATTTTCTTATTTAAATAGAGACTTGAAATCGATATTTAAATCAAATATAGATCTTTGAAAACTTAATTCTAATAGATTAAGAAGTGAACCCTGCCAACGGAAACCAACAAATTTTACATGAATAGATTAATCCTATCAGAATATTACAAAACGGATGAAAGGAGTAATCAAAATAAATAATCGTGGATGAAATACGTATAAACAGAAAACTGAAGGGTATGTATTTTTAGAAGAGTAAGAGAGAGATTTTAATGGATCTAAAGGAGGATGAGGTATATTTTTGAAAAGGGTTTATTATTGGGATTTTACAGCTTCCATTTTTTTTCTTTGCTCAAAATTCTGGGAAATAAACTTTAAAACATGTGTATGTAATGTTCGAAAACATTGAATCATATTCTACTTGAAAAAAAGAGATGTTTAGTTTTTATGTTGTAAGTTTTGCATAACAATTTAATATATCAAACGTAACAAGAAGTGTTTCGTTGACGAAGTGAAATTATTTTTGAATTCATTCCATCAATGAATAGATCATTTTCCCAGAAAGCAGTTTTTGTTTAGATTAGTAAAAAGAGAAATTGGCGTTTGAAACAAATTGACCTTGTAGAATGCCATTTTTTTGTAGAATAATTCTTGTCTAGAAAATTTATGATATGTTTTAATCACATTACAAATATGATGAAGAAAAAATATATGAATTAACAAATATAACTATCTTCGTCTATATTGATTGATTTTCTAAATTTATTGATTGATTAGAATTCATTTTGTAAATGTATTGATTGAGCAGAATTCCATTTTCTAAATTTATTGACATAGCAGAATTCACCAAAGCATTGAATGGTTTTAAACTTTATTTCTAATAACTAAAAAAATTTCGTTAGAAAAGATTATTTCTAGATTCTGTAAGAATTATCTCTTCTAATTATTAGTATCTTTCAAAATTAATTATAACTTGATTAAAATGCTGTTATTAGAGCAGATACTTAGTAATTATTACAAAAATTTGGATATTGAAACGTTCCATGAAATAAGATTAACATACAAAAGAACAAATAAAACTTTCATTTTCTAAAACTTTTGAGGTCTAAACTTCTTTAAAACGAAATGAAGCAAAATTAGCGCAAAGTTTGAGAAAATACACAATGTTGAGAACAAAAAAGATATGTGAAGGAAATCTTTTTACTGATGTGCAAACGAGACTTTTTAGATTCGCTGACATGTAAATATATAATTGAGAAAAAGAAAAAAAAAAAAAAAAACCAAAAAATTATTTGAAATCACCACAAAATCAAACGAAATTTTTATTTTTTTACTTATTTTATTTTTATTTATTATTTTTTAAAATTATTATTTCACTTCTGGTTAATTTACATTACATTTGATTGATTGCTTATTTTATTTTATATGCTATTAGAAAGATAGTCTGTTATATATAATATTTTTACTATTAATTTATTATTTATGGAAAATAAAATTTTTATTTTGTTTTCTTATCTTTTTAAATGTGTTCTATTACTTCTTGAAAATTAAAAGCAGAATCTTTTACTAGTTAGATTTTCAGTACAATTACAAGTTGTGATATTGACTACAATCTGAAAATAAATGTTAACAGAAAACTCGTGGACAGAAAAAGTAGAAACAGCAGCAACAAATTTAACAATTTTACCTTCAAGGTAAAATAAATGTTCTTATAAATTATCTGTCTTGACCATCTCTTATGTTCAGTCACCTTTCCGAGCTCAATCAGATTAAATATCTTTACTTTTTTTTTTTTTTTGTGTCCTTCCATAGAATTTTTTTTCCCGTCAAGGGAAGTTCTACAGACAGGGCTTCGGGGTAAATGTGTGCGAGTCCACTTGCATTGTCGTTTCGTGCGGAACATTTAGGATAAGAGACTTCAATTTTCAACCATCGGTCATCCTTTTATAGCATAAAACCACTATCTGCTACTAGATGGCGACATAAACTTATTTAGTTTTGCTAGTGCTTTCGGTGAGTGACGTAACTGATTACATCTTTTCTCCTTTTTTTCGTCATTCACAGAAGCTGTGTTGAATTGATTAATTTTTCTGTTTTGTTTTGTTTTTACACGTATTTCAATGACACTTGAAGGAAATGGGAAGTGATACAGATTTCGATATGGAGAAATGATTTGTCACGTTTGAAATGATTTAAAAAACTTGTAAATATATTGCTAAAAATGTTTTTATCTACCACACTGGTTGACTGAAAATTCATTCCAGATTTTTTTTTTTTGTAATTCAAAGAAGTGAAAATTTTAAATTTCATGCTTCCAGGTCGAAAATCGTAAAATAAAAGAAAAACGTTCTTTTTCCACGTGATACAAATGTTTAAAAATTATTTATTTGGTGTATATGCAACACAGAAAGATTCTGGTAATATATTACACACACGCACACACACACATATATAAACAGCGTGAAAAGAAACACGCATTTGGAACCTTAAGAAATGAAATATTCTACAAATCTATTACTCATTAGTAAATCAGACATGAAAAATAACAAAAACTTCAAAGCTGTTATATAGTAACTTATGCAATTATACAATTGTTCTAAGTTCATGAAAACAAAAGTTCCTGTTTAATTTACTGTATTTAAAAATAATCGCAGAAAAGAACAGTGATGGTGTAAGAGCTGAGTAGCACAATTAAAATTAATCACTTAAAGTCTGGTAGGAAACAGCTTTATTGTTTATAACTCCGAAAGAAAAGTAATTGCACCTGTCAGAAGAGGTTTTGGACTGAAAGATATATTTTAAAAATCATTTTAGTATATCATTTGATCAAAAGTAATCAGTTTTATAAAATTAACATTTTTTTAAAAAAATTAATTTTTTCTATTCTATCAAAAAGGTAGTAATTTTACAAAAAATTTTGCAAAATTATTCAGGAAAACCAATTAGCTATATTATTATTATTATAATAAATATTACATATAATTGAATCATTTAAAAAATTTAAATCGAAGAGAAAAAGGCAAATAATAAAATTTATTTTAAGATTTCTAGGTGTAACCATTTAACTCTCAGAGAACTTTTGAAAATAATCATTGGAATCAAGCACTTTAAATTGCAGTATTTTTGTACCCAATATTCTAACGAAAAACAAAACAATTTGCTTATTTTAATAATTTGCTTATCGTTTGTAAGTCACAAGGCTTTTCTGTAATCGTAACTGTGGAATAAATGATTAACTTGTTGAAAATATTGTTCGTAATAAAAAAGCGAATCCAATTTAAATTTACATTATTTTTTATTAGAATTATGCTCTATATTGGGTAAGTTATAATTATTTTTTTGAAAGTTTAGTGTTTTTTTTTACATACATTGACAATTACAAAATAATACCAATTGATAATATCAGTAAAATTAATTGTAAAATTAATATTTATTATAAAAAGTATAATTATAAAAGTATAAATAATTGACAAGAATTTGCATTATGAATATTTAAAAGATTCAATTTTATCTTTACATTAAAATAAGAAAATTAATAGTTTCTACTGAATTCGTGTTATTTTTTTTGTTCGCATAATTCGTTTCTCTGAATGAATATTACGAACTGTAGAAAACAAATTTTGCGTATATTTGTAATTCCTATTGATTTCAACTTTGTCGGGAGTTATTTTTTAATTTAAAATTACGAAAGGAATATGTAAGAACATGAAATTGAATATATAGATAGATGATTGAGATAGATTTGACCTATAACATTTGTTTAGAATTAATTTTATTTCGAAAACAATTCAGCATATTTTTAAAAAAGCAGAATAGTTAAACAAATGTGATTAACAAAATTCATAACTTATTATTACTTCTTCCAAAAATTTAATTAAATATATGAAACAGTATAAAAATTATTTTTGTTTTGATGTAGAATAATCGAATCTCACTCCAAGGGGAAATAGCCCGTTATTTGTCGTAAAAACGGAACACAAAGAAAGGGAAGTTATATCTATATTTTCATAAATTTCTCACTCAAGAGTGATTGAAAAGTAAATCATTCTGTAAGAATTCTATAATAGTCAACAGAGGATATAAAACCATAAGAGGCATTTCTGAGCTCTCTGAAAAGCAGTCGAGTAGGGAATTTATTTACTAGAGGTATTCTTTATATTTTGATCTTTTTGCAAAAATATATCATGAAATATATTTAAAAAGGTTCGAAATATATTCTACACATATTATGAAATAGTTGTGAATACATGTATTTGATGAAAAAACTTAAGTTTTGTATGTTTAGGGGCAATAATGCAAAACCTACAATCGCGGTTGAAAGAATTGGTAGCTATTAAAAAAAACATAGCCTTCTCTTCTCAGAATTCTTATCACAATAAGAATTTCGAATAATTTATTCAAAGTTGGATTTAAAATGTAGAAAGGAATGTTTTTAGATTCGCTTAATGTTCTGAACGAACAAAATAAATTATTCTAACATCAATAGTAACAGATTATTACTTTTTTTTACTAACATAGATTAAAGTAATTCACATAATTTATGGATTATCAGATAAATAGTCGTTATAAGGTTATGTAAATACCAGAATAAAAGTAAATTCTAAATAATTTTTATGCGTTTTTCATTCCTTATTTTGGATTTAGTTAAAATTGCAATAATTTTTGAGCAAAAATAATCTTATTCTAAATTTCACATACGTTTACAAAAATAAATAAATAAGAGCAGAGCAACTATTACAGATATTTCGAATTAAAAAATAAATAATGCAAAGTAAAAACAAAAATATTAGCATTGGATTATGAAAAAAAGGCTTAATAGCACAAAAATTATCGTTATATCTTTTGCAAAGCTATGAATAATGTGATTTATTTCATTACTTATTCTAAAAATACTTTCAAATACTTATTCTAAATTTCATATAAGTTTCCAAAAAAAACGAAAAAAGAATAGAGCAGTAAAAACAGATATTTCAAGATAAAGAATTAATAATTAAAAACAAAAACAAATTTTTAGAACTAGTCTATGGAAGAAAAGGCTTGATTGCATAGCAAAATTTGAATATATTTTGCTACAATGTCTAATGAGTGTTACACTTTAAAACCTTGCTTTCAAAATATACATTTTAAAACAGTAATAAACTGTAAATAAGTTTTTTAATCGCTATTTATAATATTTCTTTATATAATATTAAATATTGGTTTCTTTATTTTTTTGATTAATCAAGTAATTTAATTAATTTATCTCTTAATTTATCGAGAATGATTTTAGTAAGAACAAGTCGAAGTACCTATATTTAATATTTGAGCTGAATTTAATTAAAAAATGTTCTGTGTTTAAAATAATAATTCAGGAGTTAAATATTTTATCAAATTTCTATCCATTCTTTCTAAACAAAATGTTGCGATCACAACTCTGACTCTCTTAGGAAATCTCTCTTATTTTGAATCTTTATATTTTGATATATACTTTAAATGAGAAATTTAAAAAAAAAAAAAAAAAAACACCTTTTTTTGTGCCATAGTGATTCAAGCGAGAAAACCTTATATTAGTTGACAATTTAGCAGAAGTACATGGGTTTCTCAACTCTTAATCCCAGTGTCTAAATAGTTTAGAAAGCATTCATTGCTTCGGCTTTGTTTTATTAAGATGAAAACTTTGATGGTTTTTTGAGGAATGCAAATATTTGAGAATTTAAGTGAAACAAGTGATACCAACTTTAATAAGTTAATCAATTAAAGCAGATAATTATCGAAAATAATAATCAGAAATTTAAATTAAAGCAAACGATACGTTTTTTATGAAATTTTAAATAGACTATAAGTTATTTAAGTAGACGAAAATAATTTGTCAATTACAACGTATATAATATTTGAATTAAAGCAAACGATAATTTATCAAATAATTTAATTAAAATTTATTTTACAATCATAAAAATATTTATTAAATTATAAGAGTTTTCGCCCTTAAAATGATTTAAAATATTCAATGAATTAGAATTAAAATATTTAATCGAGCTTAAGATCTGAAATTTATTCAACAATGAAGCAAATTTTTCGGAATTAATGAGAAGGCCAAACTTAAAACATGTTCAGCTTTCACATCAGATTTGACCTTGTTCAAAAATCTAGAAGTAATAATATACATTGGACAGAATAACTAAAGAAATATTAAGTAAAGCCAGTTATAAATATATTTCTCAGATTGGGGCTTTTGTTAAATTTTTCGTGTTCTCTAGATATCCAGTTATTTGTTTTTTTATTGTTTTCTTCAAAGAATATTACACCACAAGTGTTTTGAGATTGTATCTTTTATTTTTATTAGCTTTCATTTCGTCGATTTTTTTTATATATTTCTCTGTCTCTCTCTCTCTCTCCTTTTTTTTACGATTCCGTTTTATGTCTTAATTTCTCAATCTGAACTTGTGATCTCTAGAACAGGGAATGATGTTTATAGAATGAAACGTTCTCGGATTTTTAAGAAATTTCTAAAAAATCCCAGATTTACCAAAATTATTTCTTATATTGTAAGATGAGTGAAAATTTATACCAGTCTGTTACAGAATGTTTGTTTCTCTAGAATTAAGTAGTCATCTCATGAAAAGGTTTTTGTTCGGTTGAGAACCTACACCATTGCGACAAAAAAAATGTTGTAAATCTTAGAATACTTCTGTTCTTTAAGATTCGAAGTAAGAAATAGTAATGGCCAATTGTATTTCAAAAGTCTTAAACAGTAAACTTTACAAAGACAAGCTATAAGTATTATTTTATACTTTGAATACTTATTTTCCATATTTTACGTATCTTTTGTATCCTTGTATTCAGGAACAGTTCGAGAAGATATGGAGCCAATGTTACATTATCTAAAGGAACCTTTAAGTAAAAAAATAATTCAAAAAAGTATTGATCAAATGAAATATTATTTTAATGATGAACATTTTTATTAGATTATTTTCAAGTTGGTTAGGCATTTCCGAATTATAAATAATTCTTTTGTTAAATCTCAGTGAGATCCGTTGAATAAAATATATAATAAAATTTGATTTATATTATTTTGTATACTTTTTACACAACGAAGTCGTATTAACTAAAATAAAATTGTATGTTCCAAGTAATAATTAAGCATAAAAAATTAATTTACCTTTTCTTAAATTCTTTATTACTGAATTCTTCAATGGAAGATCTTTTTTCGATTGCTACAATAATTGATAACATCGATATGTTTTACTACTAAATAATTTTTATATTATATAAGAGTTGAGTCAATTTGGGAGTGGCATTACAAGAATTTATGTTCTAATGCAATCTTCCTACTACCATCTGTATACCTCACTCACCTGTGGTTGTGGTAGCCTAATGGTCATGGTTACGGATTCACAGTCGGTGTTATTTTCGTCTAGTCATCAGTTTGAGCCCGGATGCCACAAAATATCCGCCGTGTAATGGGGATGATGCTCAATAAATCTGGTTGAGATTCCAAGTCCCCCCCCGAAGGCGTAAAGAGTGGAAGTTTAGAGAGGGAGATTCCAGCACGGGTGTCGTTCTCATCACTTGATCGAGGCTCGAAATTACGAGGTTTGTTGCCAAAGCCCTCGAGTAAATTCTCAGTTCAACTTTAAGGGATCTCAGGACCCTTAAACCTCAAAATTTTTGATTTTTTGAAATATATATATATATATATATATATATATTAGAGCCTCACATCTGTTCTGAACATTTTGGTACAAAAATTATAACGATACTTCGAAAACTCTCAGAGTTATCGAGAAAATGCTTAACTTTGATTTGAATTCTTTTATTGTTATTTTTCAACTTTAACTTCATTTTTCTCAGAACAAAATTTTTTAATTTACTCTCAGGATTTCTCAAAAATTATTTAAGATATCAGTAAGAAATTTTATGTACATGTTCAAAAAAGGTTTCTTTATGACTTATAGATCAAATTTTATACAAATTATTAACAGAAAAATCTTTTATATGAATTTTAATTGGATTTTTTCTTAAAATATAATATTTTTTTTAATAATTGTATTAAATTTTTTTCTCTTAATTTCTCAAGAAGTGTGTATAACTTTTAAATTGAACATTTTTTTTTACTAGGTAACATCACTTTTGTAAATTTTAATCAGTAATATACTTCAGAATCCTACGCGCAGCAAAATATAGATTTTCTTAATTTTGAAAAAAATGTTCAATTTATTTTTTATTATAACTTCTTAAGAATTTCTTTAAATCTTATGAAAATGTGAGAAAAAATGTAAATAAATATGAATATTATTTGGTAAAAGTTTGAATTGTCTGCTTTGTTTCATTGGTAAATTATATATTGTTTCGAAAAATGATATTTTTTTCGATACACTGACAAGCGTTAAGAGTCCTGAGACCCCTTAATAAACAATGACGATATTCCACTCATATTTAAATATTTATGTATGGAGATCACTGTTGACTATCATTTATCTGTTTGCTTCTAAGCAAGTAAATTGGAAATTTAAGGATAAAAAGTTTTTGAAAGGGTGATTTTATGGCACAAATATATATAAATTTATATTTAAAATTCTGAAAAATTGTAATGATTTTATAATAAATCTATTTTTTTAAATTTTTTTCTAATGCCTTTTAAAGCATTCAATAAAAAATGAACTATGAAAAAATAACATTATTATCAACTAGGGAAAACTCCTATTACAAGAATATAACGAAAAAGCATAGAAATAAATAAATTCAGAGGGCGAAACACATAAGATTATTTTATTCCTATAACACGAAATTTGATGACTAAAAAAAAAAAAAAAAGAAAAGAAGAAGAAGAAGAAGGACACCGTGAAAGTTACTATTATTACATTCTACAAAATTTAGTGGGAAAAAAGTGCATACATATAATTCTTAGAAAAGATTGTAACAGAATCTTTTATTTTGTTTGAAAGGAAAGAGAGGAACACTTCGCATTTATCTCTCTAATAATCCGACCCTTACGAATTATTCTTGATTTCTTTAAATTTGAATGGAATGTGCATTAGTAATATATGAAAACATTTGCTCAGAAAGTTTCGCAAAAGGAATTTTAAAGAAAAATCTAACTTAGAAACCATGTAAAGGAAAGATTAAGAAAAGACTGAACGGAAGATATCCGAAAATGGACTCTTCTCAGTTTTTGAATATTCTGTTACTTTCTGATTATTTAATGTAAAACACAGATTTGAATCTAGAAATGTGGTTTTAAAATCCTTATAATTTTTTTTCTTTTTCTTTTCAGAAATCTGATCCGTCCTGTTGTACCAGTTACATTGTATACCCAGCTTCTCCCCGAAGGTGACCCGAAAAAAGTTAAGAAATAAAACATTTCCTCGTCATTAAAATCTCAAAGGACAGATCAAATCATACTGGAGCGGAAAAGCTTTAGTGATATTCAACGATCAAAAAACGGAAGTGAAGAAATATCTTCACACAAACCGCTTTTTAATCTTTTTATTTCATTGGCTTAGTAATTTCATAAGGAAGCGAATCACGTCCTTTTTTTAATGCCACGTGACTAATTTCGTGATCGACCTGGTCTGTTGCGGATTTCAAAATAACTGAACCGCGGATAAAGAGAAAAAAACATTTATCAAAATTTCTACAGAAAATCCACAATCACGAACGGTCTTAAGCAATGGTGAGATAGTGGACATTTGATAGAGAAGTTATACGAATTTTCCCATTTATTTAAGTCATGATACCAGACTGACATGGACGCTGGGCTGGGAGTCCGTTGGCCACTCAGCCCTTTTGCGACCGCTATAGCAGCGGGAGCCCTGGTCGCTTTCTGTGTGGCTTTTTGGAAAAAACGTTATTTCCCTAGAAGAAGGGATTCAGCCCCTGCATCTACGAGTCAAGATAATCAATGTATAAACGATCCAGAAGCATCTTCCAGACTCTCAAAATCAAACAGTGATCCTTCTCTTAATATTTTTAAAGAAGATAATAAATCAATCTTTCCCTTAACACCAAATGTTTCCTCGATTTCGAGCTTTGTGCGTTCTGATGACAAATTAATTTCATCAAAGATTCGTCTTCCAGAAATATCTAAATTAGAACTTCGACCATTGAATCTGAGCGATGATATAAGGAACCTACCAAAATTTACGAAACTTTATAGTTTACCGAACTCTCAAAACACCGGTTATTCGAAATTAGGAACAATTTTTGGACTTAATTTTCACGAATTAATACTTAGAGAGAATGTAAACTTGTTTGGAAGCATTTATTCCCATATTCAACCACTATCGAGGAAATTCTGTCCATTTATCGGACATTATCATGCTATTAAATCGAATAATTCAGGTCAGATTTTGAATCCAGTATACGTACCATCGCCTGCCTTAACTAAGCCTTATTCTGGAAGAACTTTTGAGGGTCCATTAACACGATCAGTCAAGAGGGTAGTTCGAGAAGAGGACTTTTATTCTTTTTACCGAAACAAATGTTATTTTGATTCGAAGAAAAGCAAAAAAGTGACACCCAGTGTGAAATATATAAACGTTGCGGAATCGCCTTCATTTGAAAAGAAAAGCGCCGAACAAGTTTTAGAGCATCTCGTTATTGGGCAACCAATTAAAGAAGAAAATTCAAGTTCAAACAAATATGCTAATGGTGCTGATAGTTCGTTGAATGAAAATGGATTAGGATTAAGGAGGAGGAAAAATTCTTCGTCTAGTTTTGAAAACCAGACAGTTGAAAAATTAGATTTCTTTGAAACAACGAAACAATTTGAAGAAAGTGATTCAGGATATCTTGGGACAAATTATGCTATTAAAGAAGATATAAGCTCAAAAACATCTTTGAATGGTAAAAAAGACTTTTCATTTAAAGATAAAGAAGATTTAGAATTTAGAAAAAAATATCCATCTCAAGTTGAAGATAAAACGTGTGAGAAATTTCATTTATTTGAAACGGAAGCTATTGAATGTGTTTCCGAATATTCTTCATCGCTCACCAAGAGAAATGAAAATGCAAATTCGGGAAATTCTTTAGAAGGTGAAGATATTTCATTTAATAAAAATAACTTAAGATTTTCACCTAGCTCAGAACCTGACGCTATAAAAAACACTGAAGTTACTGAATACGTTTCGGAATATCCTATTAGAATAGAAGAATTGGGTTCAATCAGGTCTTCCAATATTAGTGATTTTCCATTTCCCGAAAGCAATACTTTAGGATTAAGACGAAGAGAAGAAAGTACACAATCTTGTTCCGAAAATGAAACAATAAAGGTCTGTTTTGAAACTGAAAACGCTAATAAAAGCAATTTTAAGCATTCTTCATCGAATTTTGTTATAGTAGAAGATATAAGTGAGAACAGGTCTTCCGTTAGTGAAGTTCTTCCATTTTCCGAAAATAATGAAAAACAATTAACGCCACAGCATAACAAAGAGGTCCCATCTGCTTTAGGTAACTGTCACAAACTCAAGAACACCGACCAGGAGTGTGCTGTGACGAGGGACACCCTCCACGAGGTGGAAAAGTCAATAAATAGCACTCAGGCGAGCAACCAGAAGCCGAAACCGACGAAGGAGAACTTGGAAAACATCCAAGAGGACGGAGATAAGGGTGGAGGAGTGATGACTACGCGAAAAAACAAGTTATCTTTCGCTCTCGAAACCAAGCAGACGATATGGATAGGAGAACCTAATAGTGTGGAACGTCCGATCTACGGAATACTCGTCGGGGGTGAAGAGGGGAAAGAACAACAGATACGAAGCGGCGCTTTCCGCGTGACAAACGATCGTGACGTCACAGGGGTAGTGGAGGTAGGGAGAGGTGATACACACACTCGAACGCCAGATGAACGAAAGGCTCGCTCGTCTGCGAGTCAAATGGACCGCGGGTCGGGGAAGCAAGCGGTCGAAAATGGAGCGGCTGCGGGGTGGAATACCGGTACGCGCGTGTTTGAATCGAGCGTCACCAGCGAGACTCGCATTCGCCCTGGCAGCGTGTCCACTGTTGTCAGCAGCGTGACAGTTGATGACAATGACCACCTGTGGTCTTCTTCAGAGGTAGATACCAGAGTGGAAAATATGTCTTTAAAAACTATAATAACAACAGATCACACTTTTATGGATAAAGATGAAGGGGTATATCGTCCTACTTTTGAGGAGTTTATTCCGGTACAGAGTCCTCACGGGGATACCTTGGATGATACTATTAAGGAATTGAACGAGATTGCTGGGCGACCGCTTGTGTTGGAAGAGTCTCCTCCGCGCGTGAGCCGCCTGCTAGGGCTTCTGAGTAGGGACGAAGAACGGCGGGCCAGGGCACAACGCCTGGTAGAACAGGAGGGCGCATCGATCGACGGTGAGTGGGACCGCATCCTCCGCAACGTCTTGGCCAGCGTCTCCGAGCTGGAGCGATGGGAGGAGGATGGGAAGGCGGATGAGGAACAGCGCCGGCGCCGTGACGTCAGCTCGCGAGAGGATGCGGAGGACGATCGTCAGCATCCTCGGCAGTCCCGCTCTTCCTTAACCATGGAAGAGGAAGCCTCTGTGCCGACTCCTAAAGGCGAGACGCCGACCAAAGTGAAGAACCTCCGCTTCAAACTCGACCCGGACATCTTCGACGTGCCTTCGGATGACAGTTTTTACGATGATGACGATAAAGATGGGAGATGGAAGCGGCAGCCTAAATATCGAGCCTTCTCGTCTTTGGAACTGAATGACGAACCAATAAAGTTAGTGTCCGTACATGCCAGTGTTGTCCCTGCCGGACAGAAGATGGTCGCAAGGCCGGTCGGCATCGACCTGCGGGTACGATTGACGGAAGAGCGACATAGTAAAAGGGCACACGTAGGAACATCGCCATCACAGGCCAAGAGACGATCTCCTGTCTCTGAAAATCGAATCGGATGGTGCCAAGAACTGTCCCCTGTCACTGAGAACGTGGATTGGAGAGAGACCTTTACCACCGTGTCAAAAGAAAACAACATCAATAACAACAATGTTAACGAGAGTAAACCTGTGCCTAATGGAATACTAAAATCACCATCCCCAAAAGTTGAGATGGTTTCTAAAGACACATCAAATCCTTTCAGAGATGAAGAGAAACTGACAAATGGAGTGACAGTAGTGGAAAAGCCTAAACCAGTGCCTAATGGCGTTCCGCTGCTTTGGAATGCCCCTCCGAAAAAGCTCTCCTTACCCCGCAAGAAGTTCGAACCCGATCCTGAAGCGATTGAACGTATCACCGGATACAAAACCGCCTTAACGAAGCCCCCATTGCCCCCACCTGTGTTCCATAAAACAACACCTCCAATTGTAAGAAATCGTGCAGAGATGGCTCGCAAACAATATTTGGACAGTAAAGCCGCTTTGGCGCAAACTAAAAATGACGGTGGTAAAAAATTCCAACAGTTCTTAGCACAAGCGCAAAGTGATCGTGCACGTATAGTTACCAGCGTCCCTGATCTTGGAGCTATCGAAAAGGCTGTCAGTGAAAAGTGGGCTAAAGAAAAGGGATCTGCTTCTCTTCGAGAAAGCCCAGCTAGAGAAGAGGTGTTAAAATCTGGGGACACAACTTCATCTAGGGGAAGTACTCCAGATGATGCGTGGGCGAGTTACGTACAGTCGTGTAGGAAACATTTAGGTAGACGCAGCCAAAGCCTTAGCTATTTAGAGACTGAGATAGATACACCTGTGGTTGAAGATGAAGATAAATGGAGAAGTACGAGTGCCTTGGACGAGCCAGAGAGTGAGGACCATCCTCTTCCAGTGGAAGACTCTGACTTTGAGCAGAGTCGTGAAGACTTGGATGACTCTGGTCGTGCCAAGTCGGAGCACGAATTACGCATACAGAAATCTTTGCAAAGCTTACCTTTACCAGACTGGTACAAGCGATCCGACAAAACAAAAAGTGGTTTCATACTTAAATCTGCCGAGAAAGAGAAGCGGGGATGGGCTGCTGCAAAATCTTTAGCCTCATCAACGTCTAGTTTGGCCTCTTGTGGTCTGAAAAGGCCCGTTCACTCACTCAGATCTTCACGCGAGAACATTCCTTGGTCCAGAGGTTCATCATCACCTGATGGTCCTGCTCTGTCCCTTGCACTTGCAAGAGCTTTCCGTGAACCTTATCTTGGTTGGAGAGCTCGAACTTCTACAAGCAGTGGTGTATCTAGTTCCCCAAGGACTTCTCCACCATCTTGGTGCAATGCAACAACTGATGAAGAAGCTAATGGTGTGTCCTTTGATGGTGAAGACGCTTTTGGACAAACTTCCTCTGAAGATGGCAGGCATGAAGAGCCTCCATCTCTAGATGACACCGGTGCAGATGCTGTCACCGTTTCCATGGACACCGGCGATCTAATCAAACTACCAGGTGGAGAAGACACTTGTGATGACATCAACAACATGTCGATGGACACTTGTGAATTATTTGATGCAAGCCTCGTACCAGATGTAGATGAACCCTCGCCGCAGGCGGACACGGGGGACGATATTGACAACTTATCCACGGACACCACTGAAGACAAGAAAAAAGACCCAAAACTGAAAAGATATTCCTATAGTCAAAGCATCTACTACAGTGAGTGGGATGACGAGGAATCTAGGGGAGAGAGAAAGACCCCTAAAGAGGAGCGAGAGCCGAGTCCGTCTTCGGACCAGAAGGTTATTTGGATAGAATCGTCTTTTGTGGGATCCAGGACTACGACGTCAATTATGGTGCTGCCCGATGAAAAGGCAAAGTTGGAGAGACCGGCTTCAAGGTAGCAAGGTGAGTGTCATAGTTGAACTGATATTGTATTTGTGTTGAATTTTCTCATGCATTTATCTAGAATTTTTGTTATAGTATATATTTCGAAATCTCATATACCATGTTTTTATGTGAGGAGATATATATTGTGTACTAATTTCTCTTTATATGCACGAATGATGTTTTTATTGTATATATATTCTTATTGAGAGAAATAAAAAAATTAAATAAAATTGCTGAAGATATTTAGCTTTATCTTTTGTATTAGTGACTGGCAGGATAAAGTTAACGTGTGAATTATGTATAAGCAATCATTTAAAAAACTCATGTCACACCTGATGTACTGTATAAAAATTAAAATAATGAAACGCATCTACTAATAATTATTAGTAAATGCATTTCATTATTTTAATTGAATGATTTCAAAATTTGATTAAATTATTTTAATCAAATTTTGATTAAAATAATTTATTATTTTATTCAAAGTCAAAAAATATACAGGCTTACTGAAATGAAAGTTTTAAGCAATTTGATTGATCAATAATTTTTCGTTTTATTTAGTAATAGTTTATGTTAAAATACCTCAATTTACTGTACGCATTATTTGTATAAACATATAAAAGTTATTTATGCGTTACTTTATTCATCTCTGTCATATTTCATTATTTAAATGCATGTATTTTACTTTCTTGATATGCTCAATCATTTGAATTATATATTCTAAAAATCAATATACTGTTACTAAAGAAGTTATATTGATTTTAACAATAAGCTAAAACTGCCTAGTAAATTTGTATTGCTATCGCTCATATCCGAGACCGAAAAAAAAAATTCTGATTAACAGTTAGCAACTTTCAAAAATAAACTTTCGCATTGCATATATACAATTTAATATTTCTTTTGATGTAAGCTTTTTCCTTTTAAGTTTCATTTTATTGACATGCAAAGGAAAAGAAATGAAAATTTTATTTTTAGTAGTAAGATGATGTATTATTTTCTTGCACCGAAAAATATAATATTAAGTTATGCTATTGCATGCTATCATTATCATATTTTTCTACAATAAAAATGCAAAACGACAGTATCAATGAACCTTAAACATAAATTTAGTTATTTATGTTTATATTTTCTATGCAACTTCTATCTAATGTTTAACACCTTCAAAATCCCTTTGTAAGCTTTTTTTTTTAAGTATTTATTGCCATTTATGAATGCTTTGAAATACAAATTTATTATGGTTGCTTTTATCTAATAATTCAATGGTGTAATAAGTTTGTTTAAATGACAATAATAAGTGTAAGGATGCATGTATGCGTAACAAATCTCTATTTTAGATTTTTTTGGTATATGAAAATTTTTAAATGAAAATTAAATGCAATATCTTTCAAAAAATTAATAATTAAATATTTGAAGGCAAATAATTAAAAACAGAATGACAGAAGTATAAAAAATATGCAATATGTTATTTTAATATAATACCTTGTAAAATGTTGTTAATAAATAATGATTAATAGTTTGTTGCTGTAATTTAAAGTTTAATGGTAATATTACATTATAGAGTAATATTTTGAATTATACAGTGAAAAATGTTATTTAGACTATTCTGATTGTGAGAAAATAGAATTTATTTCAAAATTATTTATGACTTCGTATATAAAAATATTAAAGAAATCTGTAATATGTACATTTTTTTGAAAATGCTTAACTTATTATTGTTTATTTATTAGCTGTCAAAAATACTTGAGATTGTAATAAAGTTTAGAATAAATTTTTGAAAAAAATTACATGTTTTTTTTCTCTCTCTCCCCAATTAAATTTACATTATAGCATCAGAAAACCAAAAGATGTAATTAATAGTTTAGTGCGCAAAAAATACTATTGCATTCCTTTTAAAATAAATATATACGCTTCCAGGAAATAGAAACAGTAAATGAAAGTTATTTCAATTTCACTAAGTATTCAGTGGTGCTAATTCTTTTTCCCCCCCTGCATCCCAATGTTTATGTAAGGCACTAAGTAAAAGCAACTAACTTATATTTTTCACTTGATTAGAAATGAAAGAATAACAAATGGTCTCTTAATTTCGCATCTAAATATCGTCTGCCTGAATTTTAATCATATTCTTCTCTGTGGCAACTCGGTTTTATTTAGTTATTCTTAATTTAACTTAGCAAGTCCTTGTCAGATACAGCGTCAGCAGCATTGCTGTTTATATCAAGAAAAGAACGTTCATATTTTCTATTTTAAATTCGCTGCTTTTATTGACTTTGGGCACCGTCTTTTTTTCCCCTTCCACTGAAGAACGCAGTCAAGAGATCAAAATAAATTTAATAGTCGTATCATTAAGAAATAATGCTCGTATGTTCGCTCCCTTCCCCATCTTCCTTCAAATTTTGGGACAAAGCCAGCATTGCGCGAATCAGGTGTTTTTCCATGCA
Source organism: Nephila pilipes (assembly GCA_019974015.1). Classification (NCBI taxonomy): domain Eukaryota; kingdom Metazoa; phylum Arthropoda; class Arachnida; order Araneae; family Nephilidae; genus Nephila; species Nephila pilipes. The sequence continues at coordinate 444,564 of BMAW01075419.1, forward strand.
TTCTTATTTTAACCGTGAAATAACAATAGAACTGAAATACTTCCATATTTCTTTTTGTTTTCAAAGCCAAGATGATTGTCTTTGATGCTTAATTTTTTTTCCTGTGGTAATATTTTAATAGTAATATCGGAAATAATTCTTGCGTGAGCAGTATTTTACAAAATTCTACTTTCTTTGGAATCGGTATTAAAGATAACTTTTTTTTTTTATGATTTACAGTTGCTTGGAATTTTACAGTTACTAATATGTATAAATTAACTTTGCTTATTAGGACTAATGCCAATCTAAAGAAGCATTTTTTTTCAACAACATATCAATCTTAGAAGGACCGCATACCATTTCGACATCGTACTAGCTTTTCATAATAATGAAATGAATGTTTGGATTAAAAATAATCATAATATAGATAATCTCTTCAACTCTACGGTCGAGTTTTAGCCAATCTTATTGATAACATGAATAGCTTAACAGATTATTTAAGATACCTTTTAGTTGTATTAAATTGTGTACATTTTAATAAAGATTTTTTTTTTTTTTTTTTTTTTTTTGCATTATTTACGAATATACATGAGAGAGAGACTAGTATAGAGAATAAAATTGCATTATATACTCTCATAGCTCCTTTCTAATTTAATTAATTGCTTTTGTCTCCGACAAATAGGTTTTTATTATTTAAATATTATTTTAATTCAAATATTTTAAATGTTATTGCTTTTTAAATTTATAGTGTATTGAATACTTCAAAATGTATTGTCAAGTTAATAGCAAATCTTTACGAGATCATTTTATTGCATGATATGAAATTGTCGAAATATTAAACAAAAAGCTACGTATCCTAATATCGAATAATTAGTATATATTGCTAAACTTTTTTAGTTGTTTTATAACATGCATTACTAGTTGTGATTTTAGAAGTTACTGTGGCATGTTATAGTTTTTATGAGCCCTGAGAACTGTTTAGGAAAGAAAATGGGTTGGATAATACGGATTAAAAGATATAATGTGAGGTATTTACATTTATAAATTTTGTATATGAGACCAAGATAAAAACACTTCATTAGTGTATTAAGTTACATTTATCGAGTCAATATTTGAATATGAAGGTAGTAAAAGATTCAAAAAATTTCAGATAACAATTATTGTTTACTGGTATATAACAAATCTTAGTTTCATATACTACATTTGGAACAAGCGAAAAAACATTTTGAAATGTTGAAAAAAAAATGTAAATATTCATTTTTTTAAAAAATTTCATATTTTATTAACTAACCTATGAATCTTTTTGAAAATATTTTAGATGTTTTTTCTTCTATTTCTTAGAAGAATTTGTATTCTGATTTATGTTGTAACAATGTTTTTGTCTATTATTTATTTCTTGTTTAATTTACATTCATGGACATTTATTCCTTTGATAATTGATATTAATATGAATTTTATTTTAAGTTAATATGTATATATTTCGCTGTGAAGTTTGTATTTTATCAGCAATTTTGCTTTGGCAGTTAGAGTAGTAGTAGTTTAAATATTAAGTTTATTTTGAAATACTGTACCTCTCTAAAGCATAAAAAAAGTAAAAGTAAATATGAATTTAAACGAAAGCTTCCATCTATCCTATTGTAGAATTCTTACGGAAATTCCACTTGGATTTGGAAGAATTTTTAGCAAATATTTATTTCAGGAAAATAATTACAAATATCGAGACTAATGATATTTGATTTATTCAAAAAATATCCTGTTCACTTTTTTCCTTGAACACTCCTTTCAACCTAAATAGGAAGAACATTTTCCGTAAAAGCATTTTAATGCATCTCTAAACTAGTTTTTGAAAATTTTGATATGTTTTCCTAGGTACCCTCACAAAAATAAAATGGCGAATTCAGAAATAATACAAACGCGCGAAACCGTATTTTCCTAACTACGCATTTAGCAGATTTTAGTAGTAGAATAACACAGTCTCGACATTCGCGATTTCATTTGTTCCCAAACGCATGTTAAATCATGCGTATCGCCCTCGTACAAACTCAAACGTACTTTCAAGTAGAGGAATGTTTACGAGGTGTGAATTTATTCAAGCATGTAAAGAATAAAATATTTTCCCTTCAGTAGAAGATAGTTGATTGCTGGATTAGGTTGTGGATAACAACCATTGAAAGTTTGTTTGCTGTATGATTTGGGTGCTTTGGTAAAGTGCCTTTTAAAGAAGATTTTGGCGCAACACGTCGATGGTTACGTACTTAACTTTGAATTGGAGAATCTTGAATCTCTTCTTCTGCGGAAAATTCTCAATACTTTTTTCATCTTTTGTTTGTTGTTAAATTAGTTTATGTATTGGCCAATGCCTTATAATTTAGAAAATAGTTTGTGCTTTTGAATGTCAAGGTTGCAGAAGCCCTGTTGGCAAAGTCACGGCCAAGCAATCATAGAATTGCATAGATAGGAATCTATCCGAATAGAGGCTGGTGCTTGTTAAATCTGTCGTGATTTTAAATTCTCACGTTGTCGTGATGTGAAAGTTTAGAACTTAGGGTGCCAACGTGGGTGTCGACCTTGTCAAATGTTTGTCGAGCAGAATTATGAAATATGTGGGTATTACTTTATCTCATCTGTTCTCATCAGAGTGGATCTCAGTTTGTAAAAAACACACATGCAGAAACGTTTGCAAAAGAGTACTATGGTTTGATAAATCTCGGAAATTATTTATTATTTGTTGAAATCTGTATACTATAATAAATATTATAAATAATTGTAAAGGATAATAGCGTTTAATGCTCTATGTACCTTAAAATCAAACAATCAATCAATAAATACTCGAGGGAATCTTATAAATTAGAAATTTAATCATTATTACTTTTATGAGAATTGGAAAAAAACATAAAATGTACCTGCATTTAAATTCTAAAATAATGGTTCTTTGAGGATATTAGTAATTGAAATTTGATACCATAGTAGCAAAATCATAATGATAATGATATATTGACAATTTCAGACTCCTGATTTTTAAATAGTACTTTAAAATAGCCATTGTATTTTATTACGTAATTATTTAAAGCCTTAATTGATGCCAAGATTATGAAATCTATTTTTATTAGATTGTTAGCTTGTTGGGTACACAGCTGAAGGATGTCACTTTAAAAATTTCTTTCATATTTTAATTAATTTTATATTATTGTTTACAAATATCTTCCTATTCTTATGATTGAACTTTCGATTTATGGCAATTTATTTAAAATTCTTAATAATTATTTGAGTGCAAATTGTATTTCTTTATTAAGCTTTTCGATTTTTTTTTCCAAAGCGAATACAGTTTCTTGCTACTTTGATTTCCTAGAAACACTTCTATATCTTATTCCACGTCACCATTTCAGTAAAACTCACGGAAAAGTTTAGGAAAAGAAATACACATCGATCTGTCAAAAATACGTGAGCGATACACAGACCACAGGAGCGAAAAAGAATCGAAAACATGAATCACGAATTGCACGATTCGAAGCGAAATTGATTTCCCAGCCGAGTTTCACCTGTTCTTGTGTTTGGAATCGAGCGAGCGAATTTTTTTTTTTTTTGATAGTCAGAATAATAATTAAAACTCCTATCACTTGTATGGAGGCAGTCATGTGATTCATTTTGTAACACCTCCACCTACTGATTTGTTATTCTTTTGTTTAAGAGGCAAAGACTGTAGTGTAAGCAGATATTTTTTTAATGTAATCGATACTGAATGTCGTGATGTTTGAAATTAAGAACGCAATATTAGTCTGTCAAGTGTGTGAAATAGATGACTGCGGGCATAATATATCTGTTTGGTATTCGAATCTTTTTTTTTTTTTTTTACTGTAGAATCATTAGAGGAAATTTGTTGACGGAAGTTAAAATTTGGAGGTATAGTGAGAGTCAGGATGTTCCGATAGTGAGACTGTTTATAATTAGTAATTTATAAAACTTCTTTTTATTTTACCGTTGCGTTATATTTAATTTTTTTTAATTCACTGAATGAGAAGAATTTACAGATTATATATATATATTTTTTGTTTTAATTATGCATTTGTTTATTTATTGTGTTTTGGTTTTAATTTTGAGTGAACATTTCTCCTGTTTTCCCATTTAAAAATATTGTTTGAAAGTAACTAATGCGATAAATTTTTACTACATGTTTCTTAATACTAGAATCTTAAAATAAATGTTTTGCTTATAAATCTTGCATAAATTTTTGATTGTATAACTTTTGTCTTTTATGTGGTTCATTTTAGAAAAAAAAAATGTCTATTTTAGGTTTAATTTTTATTCACATTTTATTTAGAAAACAATCCACAAAAATTGATTTAAATTAATTTCCCAAAAATGTTAATATTTTTTTACATAAATGCTGAAATTTAGATATTTTTATATGAATAGTATGCACACACACAAATGGTTGGCGATAAACACAACTTTGTGCTAAAATTAAATTTGTTTTAAATTTTAAAAACCTTATTTTTCTCTTGTCTTAATAATAACACTTTTAACAATTTTAGTGGAGATCATCACATATTTTTATGGGTTTTTTTTCTCCGTGTATATCTTGTACGATATTCCATTTCAATGTATGAAAAAATGACGTAATAAGTTTGAGAAATTATTAAAATATTAAAATAAACCTCCAAATGTAATTGTGATTCAAAAAAAATTCTTGCCTTTTTTTCTGATTGAAAATTTTGTTTTTAAATTTATGCATTGTATGATAGAAAATTTCAGTAAAAAAGCTAGATGATAAATAAGAACTTACAATTTTAATAAATCAATTTGTAAAATATAAAAAATTTAAGAAATTCCATTTGTTAGATAACTTTGTACCGATTACATTTACAGAACAAAATTGAATACTCGTATTTCGGAAAAAAAACCATGTGAAAATATATGTAAATAAGTGTATTGTTTTCTTTGTAAAAAGCGAATTAATTCTAACATGCTAAACAATGTGTTGAAATAACCTGAAGTGTCAAATTTTCGTGAATTTTTTTATGCAATGGGATATTTATTGCCCCATAATCATATAAACACGTCTTCACAAGTGTTTGAAATTTCGTACTCAGATACTTTCTCGTTCTAGCACGTGGATAAAAAAAAATAAAAATAAAAGATTGCCAATTTTCGTCGCTTTTAAAAGCAATAACGTTTTTTGTTTTCACTGTCATCACATTCAATGAAATAATGACTAATAAAAATTATGAATGTGTCAGTGAAGAGTAAAGCAAGTTTTAATTTCATGGAATCTTGTGGTATATTTCAGATTTATAACTGAAATGTTTGTAACTACTTTAAAAGTACCAACTTATTCAGTAGAATCATAAAAAAATGAACAAATTGAATGAAATTTGAACATGGAATTTTAGTTCAGTTAAAATACACCCAGATTATATATTTTTAGAGTTTGTTTGCTTCAATACTTCTGAAGCACTATATGATATATTACGCATCAAAATGTTAAAATAAAAATGGAAAATGTAAAGATATTTAAGATTTTTTTTTTCAAAATGAAAGAATGATTCATCTGGACATTTTAACAAATAAAAATATAATTTGCTTTTTAAATAAAAATCCATTTTCTTATGAAGGTGTTGTATGACGTGCTTATTATTTTTTTTTAAATGCACAATGACGAGATAGGTCGAAGGAATGCAATTTTAAGGGGGGAAAATTTCTTTTGAATTGTTTCATGTATAATTAAAAATTATTTGTATAATTAAAATTGTATTGTATAATTAAAATAAGATATTGAATAATAGTTTTTCAATGATAAAATCCTATATCTTTATCATAATATCTTAATATTAACAATTACTTTTTGAATATTTTTATGTAATATCAGTTTATATTTGAGTTGAAAATAAATTTTTATGAATGTCTCATGTCGACATATTCTCTATATATGACATATTATCTATAATATAGCGCGTGACGAACTGTGCGTTCTGTCTATTCAAATATTATCTAGGGGCTATATAAAAAATCATTACTTTTTTCATTATTAGAATCGCTCTTTGTTAGTTTGCTTACAATCATTTATAAAACAAAACAATGCAAGATATTTCGATTATTACTCATGTGATAGGTACATATCTTCTTTTTTCAAATTGAATTCTTATTTGAAAATTAATAAAATCACATTAAATCACAAATTTTTCATCACATTAAAATTTTGTAAATTCCTAAATGAATTTTAAACGAAAATTTGAATAATTATTCTCTCTGCTTAAAAGCAGCTTTAAGCGTCTGTTGAGTGAGTAAATAATCCCGAATGTTTCATGGAGCATATAAATTTTTTTTAAATCTGTCTTTGGAGAAAGATACGCCATCGATAATTTTTGAGAATTGGAGCATGACGTGCTTAGAGATTTTGCAATCAGGGAAAGGATTAGATGTTGTAAAACCTGTACTTGTCGTTGTACCGCTTCGTAAAATGTTTGCAAATGACTACCTTTTCGCTGAAATTAAAACGAAAAATAAAATAAATAGGAAGAAATCTTTTGATGAAATCATCGCTTTGCTTAGACTTTCTTCGACCTTAGGGCGTAGGAAAGTTTTCCTTCGCATTATATTTGCATTTCCACCGAAGAAATTGTTACAATAGCGTGAAGAAGATTATATACAAAAGGAAACAAATAACGATTATCCTGGTCTTTTTTTTCTTTTTAGTTTGAGGTTCTTTATTTTGAAGTGTTATTATTTTGGACCAGAACGTAAAACTATGATTTGTTGTTTAAGTTAAATTACCTTTTTCTTTCTTTTTGCTTTATGATACAATATTTTTTTTATAGAATCGTCTTGTAGATGTACAATAGAATTTCTTGTAAAGGTGATACAACACTTTTTTTTTATTGTTTTGAGTTTGTTCTTAATGTGTGCTGTGTTTAACTCTTATATTTATTGTTTTTCAAGTTTATTTCTTAATGTTTCTTGTAACAATGTATCTTTTCTTATAAGATTCTTGTGACGCTTTGTAGATATTTTAACTAACGAAATGGTTATTTTGAAAAAAAAAAATAAAAGGGTTTGTATCTTTTATACGAATAGTGTTAACGAATGCTTTTAGTTTAATGAAATATAAAATGTTCTATATTCAAAAATATCACTCCTGAATTAAAATAAAAAAGAAATTAGAAAGGATTTTGCAAAAACGCGCAAAAAACAATATATTTTTGTTTAAAATCTTAAGCGGAAGATATATATTTGATACTCACTTAATTTTTTCAATCTAGTATGTAAATACTTCCGCTAAAGGATCAAATAAGAATATCATATCGAGAAATAATATATTTTATCAATATATCCAATAAAGTTCACGTAATCAAGTAAATGCAGTAAAATATTAGGGAATACTGTTTTTGTGAGTTTATATATATATATATAAAGACAATCGATTTGAAAACATAAAAACCAAATTTAAAAACATAGTATTTTCTACCATTGGGTAAGATATATTTATCTGTATTCTTAAGGAAACCAAATTGTTGCTTTTCTTATAATTTGTTTACATTATTCTAATTTAAAAATAATTTATAAATCATTGTTAAGAGAACCATTCTAATTCTATATAATTATTGTTAAAAAAAAGCATTGCATAGAATCTAGGTACTCGTACGCAGATTATTAAAAAAAAAAAAAATCCCACATCTGTGATTGTATTCATTCAGTGCGAAACTACCTCTGTTTAATCTATTGAATAATTCATCCAGAGATTATTTACTTCTATCTCATGAAAATCGTGGAATGCGTAAAATCGTCTAATGTAAAACTGGAAGTCGCTCATACAAGTAATAGTTTAGGAATGTTTTTTTCTTCCTTTGCATTGGTGTTTCTATGTATATAATGTTGAATATAGATTTTAATTTATGAATGGCAAGAAAAAAATGGCGTTTGTTGTGAAGCTACTGAATTTTTAATCAAACATTAGAAAAGCACGAATAGCAAGTCTTTCTCAATGTACGTTGATATCTCGATTCAACATTTTTCTTGGTGATTTAGATATTTCAAACTCACATTTTTATCACATTATTCTTTTTTTTTTTTTTTTTTTTTTTTTTGTTTATTAATGTACTATTCTTTTCGTGATTTAATTTTAAAATATTCTTAAAAATAAAATCGATTGAATTTATATCTTATAAAATTATACAGGAATTTTAACATATTTTGAAAATTTGTTGAATTTATATCTTGTAAATAAATTTTTAAAAATATTAGAATTCAAATTTATTCGCCATCTTGAATATAACATTTTTATTACTTCTGATGAATGGTTATTTTATTTTGGGCCATTTGAAGTGTTATAAAATATTTTTAAGAAATTTAAAACTGAACTATTGGAGCTTTAAAATTTTCGTAGAAATCTATTTAATGATCTAAGGGGAAAGGTAAAATGTGAAAAATCTTCCTTTTATAAAACACGTCCCGATATATTTTATTATAATCGTATAAAATAGGAAGGGTTTGAAAGAAGCTATTACAAATTGTTAAGAATTCAATATTCTTTCGCGAATTTAAAATAGGGAACAGATGGGGCGTTGACATGAAAATATCTGAATTACTATGCCTTATATTTATTTGTCGTTGCATGTCGTTTTTGTAAGAAACTGAAATGTATTTTCTCATTCTGAGATGATGATTTTTTATTATGTCATAGCCAGTTAAAACTCATATATTATTTGTATTTGCGAGATACATTATGAATATCGAATAGAAATTCTTTCAAATTTATCCTGAATAAATACCAAAAATATTTCGACACTGATGTAAATAAAAAAAAGATTCCAGACAGTCTCCAAAATTTCCCTTCAATAAAAAGACTTGTGTCTGATTTGCTTTACATTCCAACTAAAAATCTTATTTCCAGTTTGCTTTGAATGGCGTTCTGATTCGTTGATTTTCGTTGTAATATCAAATCGAACTTGGATGGAACACATAGCACTGAATGTTACGCATCAGATTTGACACCTGATATTCAATGAGTCAAGGTATAAAACATTCCGTTTTTGTGATAGATAAATTACCACTCTGATAGGAAATGTACCACACCTTATCTATTTAAGGATTTCATTTTTTTTTTCAAATGAATGTCGCAATGACGTGTTTCATTTAAATAGTGCATAATTTTTATTATGTTATTGAGTTATATTTATAATGCGACAATATAAAATGGGCATATTCCGAATAAGTTAAATGAACAACACGTGTCTTATGATTGTTTATTGAACATCAGAAGGGTAACGAATTTTTTTAAGAATTTGATTTAGAATATCACGCATAGTTTGCCATATGCTGCATGATTGTATCATATACAAATTTAGATGTAAAATGTTTGAAAGTATGTTTTCTAATATTGAAGATATTTTTGTCTCTGTTTAATGATAACGTATCTTGATATCTTGCTGTAATATTTTTACCACCTGCAAAATTTTTTTACCCAATAAAAACTATATAAACTTTTCGAATTATATCTGAATATTACAAATCTTACCAAAGTTACACTTAGATAAAAAAAAAAAAAAAAGGTGTCACATTTGATCTTTTATGTACACCATCCTTTATGCATCCTTATGCCATGGTAGCAGAGTGGTCATGGTCGCGAACTCACAGCCCGCGTTATTTTATAGAATCGCGGGTTGGAATACTGAGGGCATGAAAGACTCGCAGTGTAATGGGGCTGATGCACATCAATTGTGTCGAAGCGTCAAATCTTCCCGTTGGCGTGGTGTGGAAGTTTGGAGAGGGAGGCGCCAGCTGGGGTATTATTCTAGTCACTTAATCGAGGTTCAAAATTACAAGGTCTGTTGCCAGTGACCCTCATGCTGCTTCTAAGTGCGACGTTAATAAAACAGTCAATCAACCCTGTGCCTCTACCTCTGCTCTACCAACCTCTACTTTTCTCAACACTGCATATTGCATCGACTCTGGGTACACCATCTTCTTTTAAGATTCTTTTTTCTTGTTTTTCATTATATTATCATCAATATCACCAATCATAAGTAACTCTATATATACACGCATTTTAAGAGCTGGTAGCTGATCACTTCCTCAAGTAAAAATATGCGATAAGTAATGTTAACGATTAAAAGACATTATTTGAATTCAAAATAAAATCTGTGTAGCTTCTTTTCCTATTAAGTAGGTTACTAAGACAGAACAAGGTAAATGGAAAAAGTCAAAGTGATGATTAGAGAAGGGGAAAAAAATTGACGAAACAAACCTGACGATGAGGTATAATAAACTCGTACACTGGGTATCTGGTTCCCTTCCACTTCGGCTGGTTAGATTCACGATTGTTGTATTCCTCCAGACCTTGCTGACAGTGGCCAAAATAAATTTAGATATCCGACGAAGGTCTCTGGTGCCCGGCCAACTTCTTCCAGAGAAGAGCCCCTTTGTTTCCGAGACATTCCCTCTGGAATGACAACCGGAAAAGCACGTGGGAAGCACCCCTTGAACTTCTGATGGTTTGTCGAGTTGGTGGATTCTCAGCTCCTTCCTTGTTCCATGTGTACCACCAGTGTCGACCTCGGATCTAGTATTAGAAGAAGGTAGAAGAACAGTGAGGACACTGTTCCCAGTGCATGCGGAAAGTTTGTCTTGTTTTGAGGCTGTGATGGATTCGTTGTGGTGCTGTTGGATCTTTGTTCGTACTAAAATTATACGATGGAACCGAAAACAAACAATGTTGATTTAATTAAACTTGTTGTAGTGTTATTTTTAATTTAGGGTTAATTGGAATTATCCGTTACAAAAAACTGGGTGACGCAAAATTAAGTTTTTATGTACTGACTTAAAATTTAGGTTACCTCTCTCTCTTCTCTTCTCTAATGCAATATCATTGGCTATCGATAATGACTCAGAATGAATTACGGAAGCAATATTTAAGGATAACTGAAGGGTATGGAATGTGGTGGAGAGTCGTTACTGTAGCTAAAGAATTGAGGATTCGAGATCTGTCTCCACCCAAGGTAATTGTATAGAATAATAGGGAATAATTGCGTATTAAATATTTATATGAGTCTCTGTTAGGATAATATAAAAGATTCGGAAAATAAAAAATGTTATCTGATAACTAAGTCCTGATTATTAAATGACTCCGGATAACGAGGCTCTGGGGTCATAGTTGGTTATGAAATTAATTTAAAAAATAAATAAATTAAAAATAAAGGAAGCGAGAAGGATTTGTTTTGATCGAATTTTTAAACAAGTATATATAATTTTTAAACAAGAAATAGGCATAACGATTTGAAGAAATGTTAATTTTTTCATGCATCAGTTGAAATTTCGCTTTCTTGTAGAAAATTGATGAAAAAAAAAATAGTTGAAGTATATGAGGGTATTTTGAATCTACTGCTGTTTGTTTATTTGCTCCAAAAGACCAATTATTTTTAAAAGAAAATAATAGCGTGATAAAAATTATAAACCTTGTAAATTGAATCGCATCTAACTAAGAGTACAGTTCCATACTCTTAGGAATTGAAAATGAGATATTAAGATTAGGAGATATGAATAGGGTAATATTCACGCTATAGTATTGTCCATTGATCAGTTTTCCTTTTTCTTCCGTGAGAATGGCACCCGTCACACCCCAAAAGTTCGGCGCCATAACTTTTCCAGCCGATGAGACCGTCTTCTCCTTCTTTGGAGCAAATTCACCGGAAGCCACCTGATGTTTTGATTCACGATTGTTGCTTTGCATTCAGTGCGTGATGAAGAATCCAGATTTCATCGACGTTGACAACTCGACCTGGCAGGAATCAAAACTAATCTATGAATCAATGCCAACTTTATTTGGGTTTTATTCAACAGTTGGCAGCATGATATAGTGACACCAACTTGCATTAACAACCCATTTATCGTCAAAAGAGGTACTTTTTGAACCACCCTCGTATGCTATTGTACGCTGTTTTGTAAGGTATTTGAATTTTGAGAGAACAAGTTTTAAAAAACTATTCTAATATAACTTTCTACATATCTTAATGATTATTTTTTCGCTTTTAAATCGGCTTTGTTCTCAAACAAGGCTCTTTAACAAAGAGGTTTACTCCTATGTTATGGCACAAAATCCTTCAGAGGAGGAAATGCATATGTAAAAAGAGAATATCTTACAAAAAATCAATTTCTTTGTTGCTTAGGAACATGGTCGTAATTTGGGTAAACTTACATTGTTGCAGATGGCACTCTATCCAGATTAGTCAATCCTTCTTAGTGTTCTATTGATCGGAATTAAATTCTTCTAATTGCGAGAATTTTTAAATTTTTCGATAATAAACGTGAATGAAAAATAAAGTGTGAATTTCGAAAATATTCTTGAACAAGCTTTGCAGTATTTCAGATCTTAAGTTTTTGTGATTACATGAATATATGCTTATTTTTTATATTTCGTTCGATGCATAACATTTAAAAATGAAAATTACTGTTAGAGTGCATTTAAAATTGCTAAAAGTTGTAAATTGATTTCTTAAATAAAAAAATTGCATATGTGAATTTTAAAGTAACATATGCATTTTATATTTTTAAATTAATTTCATACCCTGCACAGTTAGTTTTGCACATTTGAGCTCTGTCACAGTAAAGTTTCAAAATTTGAAACTGGACGTGTTTTGATCGTAAATGACCGTATCAAATATTACGCATATCCTAAAATGAATATTTTGAAGGGCACGATAGTTTGACATTTGGAAAATAGCAGACGTTTAAATTTAATGACAAGCCACCGATTGATGAATCGAGGACGGTTGATTTTCATAAAATTTCGTTATCGTGTTTTTATATGAGTTTCAGAAACATAAATAAATTGGGCAATTTAAAATAAATTAATGAACTTCCAAAACAGACCACAAAAATATATTCCTGATTTCCTAAAAAAGGAAAAGAGAGCAATAAGCAAATAGCAAACAAATTCCTTAGTTCACCGAATCATCCTACATTTAAATTGCTAATGGATTCTTCTAGAGAATTTGCTGATTAAATGATCATTTACTTTTACGACCGATTCAGGTATATCAGCCGAATTTCAAAGACATCCGCAACCATCAAATCGCAAATTTTCTTTCGTATAATGGACTACTTCGCCGTAAAACGCAAATTTGGATGAGATTAAAAAAGTAAAAAGTTTCAGAAAAGTATTAGAAATTTTCATAAAATTTTATCGTCTTCTACCAATAGAATGTTACATTTGAAATACTGGATCTTGATCAATGAACAATCGGAAATTTTTTTATTGTGTAATAAAACGGTAATTAGCTTCTCAAAACTAGAAAAATAATTCAGGATATTGTATAATTGTACTTTTTTATTTTCTAGAAAATAAACTTTTTATTTATTTATGTATGCTAAAAAGTAGAAATTTGATATACTTATGTTTAGAATGTAAACACTGACAAAATTAGACAAAAATATTGACAAAATTATATTATGTTTTTGAGGATAGAATAATGAATTTTTTTCTTTAAAATTATCGCCTGAGGAAAAAAAGTTTTCAGTAATGGATAAGTATGTTAAGATACCCATCTGTCTATATAAATTCTAAACTGGATCTTTTGAAATTAATCCATATAAAAATGAATCCGTTAAGTGAATTTATTCATTAAAATAATTATTTAAAATTAACTTCAATAAATCTCGAATTTCTTCTGCGCAATCAACAAATGTATATTTTTAATTTTTTACCTGTTATTAGTTTATGCAACCTTTCGCTATTATTAAGCATGGTGTGAATGCGTAGTGTTTTAATATTATGAAAGTGAGCTAAATTTGTGTATAATTCGAACGACCTTGGTTTGTCTTGGATTTCAAGTGAAATGACTGGCAGTGCAGCTGTATCGTTTCAGAGTAAAAGTGTGTAAATCATAATTAAGTTCCCATTACCCTTCTGTATTCTATCAAGCATGTACATGAATGAGCTGTTGTATGTGATAAATAAATCGTTGTAATTACAAACTGAATGTTTATTTAATAGGACGTATTTTCAAAATTGTAAACTTTTGTTGTAATTGCATATTTTCTTTAGGATTCATTGCGTAGTTTTAATGATTTTTATCAGACTAGATTTATAAAATTATCTAAACGTGATAAATTACATTTTAATGGGAGTTAGAAAAAATTCTATACAAAGGATTTTTAAGTTGTTAACGGTAACAGTAACGGCTAAAGTTACGAGGTTCCTATTTTACGAATAAAAATTTCTTTAAGTTGTTTAAAAATCAAGAGACTAGTGTTTATATAATACAATTCCAAATTAAATAATTGTTTTAATTCTTTATGAAGAAATTCACACCTAATTTTGATTTCACATAAAAGTGGATTGTTTCCGGAAGTGGGTGTTGATGAATGAAGAAACCGTTAAGTGAAAAAATTCTTCACAGTTCTTTATGTTTTTATTTATATTAATTATGAAAAATGGATAGAATGACTCTTTTATTTGGATAAATAACTGTGTGGGAAATGAACATGAATAATAAATCCCAAATCTCTCTTCAAATACCGTGCTAGTACTCCATAAGTGGATAGTGAATTTCCGTACATTTCTTTGTCCACCTGTTCCTTCAGCATGCAAATTAGATATTTAATTAACAGAATGACATTTGGATCGTTCTGTATAAAAACTGATCACATAGTACGTCAACTGAAATTACGCTTTCTCTTGCATAGTTGGACAGTAGATAGATAGCATAACTGAATATTTTCATCCAGACCCAAGAGCAAAAATTTAGAGACGTTCCACCGAAATATAAAAATAAACGTATTATAATATTCTTCTCTTTTTTTTTTTTGTATAAAATATACTCATTTCATTTGAAAGATTTTTCTTTTCTTATAAACTATGAATCATACGATGTGCAGAAACGCTAACTTTGTTTCTATAGCTGAATTTAATTAAAACTGAAAATATTGAAATGCTGTTGAAATGAAAATACTTAAATTAAAAAGTATGTAAATTAAAATAAAAAATAAAGTAAAATTATAAAGTAATAAAGTAAAATTAAAATAAAATATTAATATATTTTATTTTACTGATATACTTCCGAATGGGCTTTCATTAAAGGTAATATGAAAATAATGTTCTATGTATAAAATACAGGAATCAAAAGATTTTAAAATTATCTACATTATCTTTGCGGTAAATGAGTTTCATTTAATGGAGCTATCATGCTTTATTTCCCAAAGAGAGACATTAAGCCTGTAATTTTTCAATTATTGTAAATAAAATCTTAGATAAGCTTGATATATGTCAAATAGGACATAAAATGGTCTTATTCAAGGTTAAATGATAAGCAGATAAAAATATATATGTTTTGTTTAGCAGATAAAAAAAATAGTACGCATTGTAGTAAACAAAAATAGATAATAAATGCTTTTACATCAGTAAATTTGGGTTCAAATTTCATAAAATGTATTAATCAGCTTCAGGCGAGATTTTAGTTCGGCTTATGTCTATGTTTGTGTATCAGATATATCGTCATTTTTGTAAACAAAGTAATATCTAGCTATTCATCGTTTTTATTCAAGTTATATAACTTGCATCAAAGCAGTTTTTCAAAATAAACGCTGAATTGTGTCTTTTATTTTAAGGGGAATTTATCATTATCTAGCGGACGTGAGACGGATTAAAAATTCTTTAACTGATTCCAAATAAGGAATGAAAACCATGAAAATGCATTTGAATGTGCTGAATAGATACTTTTAAATCTGAGAAATTCATTCGCGATTTATTACACATTTCAATGACTTATTTTACTTTAATTTTATCAATAGCTTAAAATTGGTGGATTCATTTTAGGATTTTATCTATAGATCATTATTAGTAAATTTTAATATATTTTACGTGAAAAATTTAAAGAAATGCTAGAAAAGTACAAGCCTTGATGAAAAAAAAATTTAACATATAATTTTACTATATATATATATATATATATATATATATATATATATATATATATAAATCTTCAAATACTTTCATATATTTTGCTGTGGAAATTTTGTAACTTATTGAAATATTTTTCCTTGCATTTAGCACATTATGTATCAAGAGGACTCAGGGCTAGAAATTCTAATCAACCAAATACTTTGAACAAAATTTTTATTTGAACACTTTGAACTCTTTTTTTTAGGAAAATAAAGAGTAAGCTGTTTCCATTTTAATGTCGCGTGTGAGTTTAATTATTTCTTTTCCATTAATATTAATAATTACATAATAAAGTTGGTCCGGGAGCATTTCAGTACTTGTAGTATTCGCAAAAGCTTAATTTTAATCTACCTGTCTAATAGATACCACTTCTTCAAATATGCCAGAGACTTTAATATATGCATATTTCAGAAAATTGAATCTAAATTTAATTTCTATTTGTTTCTGTGGTAATAAAATGTCTTTTTATCGTAAAACTTTTACCCCTGTATTAATATCATTTTGTTCAGATTAAATTGCATAATGAAGTCCCAGCTACGGATTACGCAAAAAACAAAAACATTTTAACTGCTGGGAAAAAGGTAATTTCATAAGTATTTACGAGTTCTTTTCCAAAAGTTATTATTTCAAATATGAATAGTTTAAAACTCACGTTACATAATACTTAGGTTTTCCATTACATTTCCCTATAACCAAATCCGTACATTAATTCAACAGGATGCTCCAATTTTTGTTATTTTTTTTAGTAGAGCTTAGATGGTAATTTTATAAGTGAACTGTAACTCTTATGATCATAATATTTAATTGCTGTCATATTTTGACGCATTTATTACTGTTTTTTTCTGAAATGTATCGGGGCAGCATAACATTGTAAACGTAATTATGCATTCACTACTTCAGAATAACTAGTACCTTTTCTTTGTTTTTAATTTATTTTTAGCTTCTTTTTATGCCCAGTCCAGCATAAACTTACAGGAAAAACCGTATTCATTTCCTAAATTCATTGGTCATTCCCATTCAAAAATAACCTTGTTCATTAGAAAATAAGACTACGCCGTTAAAACCAGATTATCAATGGGAGCACGTCACAGAGTAATGGCTGGAACAATGAGGAAGTTACATTTTATTTTTTTGTTTCATAATATTTACGAGCATTGAGCACTTTATTTTGAACTTGACCTTTCTATTTGAAATCTTTAATTATTCTCTTCGCTACAAATTGCTCCTCCACTATTACGCTGAAATTTTTGATTACGGCAAACTAGTTTTTTTGTTGGTTAACCTAGGCAATATTTGTACTGTCCCCCGAAAAAGGGAAATGAGTCATTTTTTTTAAAAAATAATATTCCTACCTTTTTGCTAAAATCTAGCTAGACTAAAGAAGGTATTTGTGCCTTTACTGTTCCCTGTTGGTCATATGTATTATGCGGTGATTTTAATTTGTCTTTTTATGGGACGTAGAGCGAATTTTTTGTTCCACAAAGAGGGGCAATAAATTAGATTTGACGCAATTACTCTTGTCTTTCGACGTGAAGGAAACTAATTTATCTTAATGTCTGGAAAGCCGAGAACTACTTTTTTCCTTCTCTATATCTCTCTTGCTGCATTGTCTTTTAATGACAGGGCGAATAACTTACAATAAAAGAAAACTAATATTTTATATGCTCCGAAAAATGTGTGATCCGGAATAATTTTTTTCAGAATGAGATTTCAGTTTACACTAATATTTAAATTTTATGTATTATAAAAAATTGTTAACATTTCAGTTGAGATAAAAGCCCATATATCCAGTCGCATAACGAGGGGGGTACCGCTCCAGGTCTCTGATAAAGGATGGAGGAGGGTTCCAAAGAGTCTTAGGTTTTTAAATAAATGGTCTTAAATTTCCATTTATAGTGTCATTAAATGTTTATTGATTCAAGTTTCCATAGAAAATGCAGTTGGTAAAAAAATTAATTTTGAAGGAGATTTCAAAAAAATTTCAGAAGTCAAAGTTCGCAAAATACGTTGTAGCTTTTATTATTCACATTAAAGTTGCAAAACATTTTTTTAAAACAACAAAAATAGTAGCTAATAACATTTTTTTTGAAAATATACCATTGTCTGCTAAATGTATGTTGTTTTTTTCTTTAGTTTTAAGATTTTTTTTTCCAAATCATTTTAACGGTTTAATTTTAATTAAATAAATGTACCTTTCTCTAAATACACAATTTCTAATGTAGTGTTAAGGAGAAATTACTTCATCTAAAGTAGAGGGAGATACTAGCTCAAGTGTCGCCCTCGTCATTTGGGTTTAATTCTTATTTTAAAAAAAATTAAGATTATAATTTTTTTCGTCTAATTCATTTTTGCCGATATATATATATATATAAAGAGAGAGAGAGAGAGAGAGAAAGACAAACAGTTCTTAAACAAAAATTTCTTGCTAGCTGTCTTTAAATAAATAAAAAAAACATTTGAATGAGGAAACTTTAGTGTAAACGACAAATTTGTTCAAAAGAAAAGTAAGAGAACACATTACTTTCATTAAATAAAACTCTGAAATTAATAGAAAACTTTTATTCCCTATGAAAACACTATTCATCATTACATAAAATCGTAAGCATTCTTTAGTAAATTATTTCAATGCTGAAACTAAATGAGTATAACTTCCACTCTGCCTAAAATATTTAACCCCTGAGGGCTTGATGCTATATAGCATCAATGTAGAGCATCTTAACCATTTAAGAGATTTAGGTAATGCTTTATAAACAATCTTGCTTCGTGTGAATGGAGTATTTATTATCACCTTTATCTTTAAAATGGCGTGCTCTAAAATTACCTTCTTATCAATGTAAAACTATTTTTATTGCTTGAGATAACTTGTTGTCAACGGTGTTTTTGAAACAATAACATTTAAAACAAATCTTGTCATAAGTATAAAAATAGTTGCAACATATAAAAAATTAATGAGAATTTAGCTTTATTGATAAATTATTAAGTATGATCAAAATCAATAATTTTTATTAGATGCTAGCAATTATATGGATAACTATTTAATTTTTAATAATAGGTTATTGGATAAAATATGTGTGTAAGTGTAGTAGTATTCAATGTAAATTTCGCGTTTTCAAAATTTATATGCAGATATTTAATAAATTAATTTACTCTGAGCTTAAAAATGACAATTTTTTTTGTTTTCTATGTACACTGAGTAAACATAGACTTTTAGCAGCATGTTTACTCAGTGTACATAGTTAAATAATCTAAAAATGTGGGTAAATAATACTCATAAATGATAAATATTTAAAATTAATTTGTAAATAAAACGGAGTCAGGAATTGAGGACAGAAATCTCTACTATTTATCAGAACAAATCAGTGCATAGGGTGACACTATTAATTTAATAATTTAAAGTGTATTAAACTTATAAAAATGTGTGCTATTCTTAGCTATACATTTCCGACCACATAATCGGAAATTGTGTTGCTTGTTTTAAATTTATATATTTTTTTATAGTAAATGTATTTTTCATCAATATGCTCATTGGTTAATAATCTGTAATATTGTGTATAGGGATGAGTTTTTTAGTGAAAAAAATTCAAAGAAAGATTTTTTTTGTACTTTTTTGAAAAACTTTTTATTACTTATACAGAAAAACAGGTACCTATATTTTAGAGATGAGCACAAGTTAAAAAAGTTACAATCTGCTAAAGACTAATTTATTATTCAACTTTTTCAAAAGAATTGAGTTCTAATTTAAGCAAACAGCTAATCCAATAGCTGACAATTCACTCCTGTCGAGTTACAAACCGACAACGCCCTCTTTTACCGCGCAAAGGTATATAATCAGTAAATTTTTCGCTGGACATGAATTTTGTTTTATTTATATCATTTCGTTTGATAAGAAATGAATGATAATGTTATGATATAGAAGAAAGGATTTTTAATATAATGATCTTCGTATTTTATTTGTTAAACGGTATCTGTGTTTGAAAACTTACCTAAATTGTTTATTTCATTAGTCCTACCTTAATTTAGCAAAAAAATACTTAAAACGACAAAATAATTTTAAAAATGTGTATTGATAAAAAAAAAAAAATGTGGTTTAAGACTGTCTTCCCATAATATTAAAGTATAAGACTCGAAATTGAAACACTTTTTCCAATAACAAAGCACTCGAACATTAATTTTATATTCTGACTTCTCTATATTTTAGAGAGCACTGTATTTTATAGGACTCATTTAAATTTGAATCAATCCTTTTTTTTCTCGTATAAAATGTGTTCCATATTTCAACTCCTATTCTGTAATGCTAAATGGGTTTTGAATTTAACTTGTTCAAGTGAAAAATGGCGCATTTTTGGAATTTTGTGAATGCTGCATCATAAATGATTGAATGTGTTACAACGTCGCAAACTTATATGAAGATCGGAACAATTTTGGGTCTGGCAATGCGTTCCAAGTTTCGACCAGGTTTTTTTGTCATGAGACGACGACAGCCTTAATAAAAAGGAAACAATGCTCATGTTCAAACCGAATTACAAAAGCTATAATTTTCATACTTCTGAATTTGGTTTTGATTCTTTTTGAAATAGTATTTTTTATTCTGTTCGAAGGACCATTCTCTAAAAATTATTTATAGAGAGGTCAACTCATGTTTACCGTTTTCAATTTCAGCAACAAAGTGAACGTTATTGATATGTTTCCATTGTATACTTTCACTCACTGATTGCCACAACTTGTCCACTGAATGTGTGCGAATTCTTTCTCTGTATCTAGAGCATGAAGAGGGGGACATTTTCACTCAACATCGCGGATGTTCATCCTGCCCGTAATGGACACATTTCCTATTTAACTCCCCCCATCGGCTTGCGGTACTGAGAGTAATAGGGCAGTGAGGTCAAAAAACAACTTTCAGTTTGGCATGAAATTGTTATCCCTCTATCGCAGCGATTACTATGCATCGCGGTAGGGGGATATTGCAATAAAATTGCCCTTCGTTATTTTATGCTTACTCTGACAATGTGACTTGTTTTAATTTTGTATTGTTTTGTGTTTATATTTAATTAGAAATTAGTACAGGATCTAAATATGACACAAATATATGTGCTTTTCAAAAATAAATTAGTGAATTTATTTTATGTCGTATATATATGTGTGTGTGTGTGTTTAAAGATTTATTGGGGCATGTATTGTATTTTTTTTACTACAAATTGATAATATTTCTGAGTTTGCTTTTAGATTCTTTTCAATTGTATTTTTGGTTTTGTAATCATTTTTAATAATATGGTTTGTTGATGGGGTAGTTTGGCCAATAATTCTAGAACAGCCCAGTCTAGAAGACAAAGCTTGTTAAAATTTTCAACATATTTTTCCCAATTTTTTGGTTTCTATTCAAATTTCTTGGTTTTTTTTTTTTAAAAAAAAAACAAAATTCAATTATTGCATCTTTTTGGATATTTTTTTATTTTTGTCAACTTAATTTATTTTACTTTCGCTTAAATTTATAACTTTTTCCCTTTTTAGTTAAATTTCATTTATGTACTATCATTCACTTTTCAGTTTGCATTTCTTATCTTTCTATTTTTTTTGGTTGAAGTCCTTTCTTTTTCTTGTTGATTCAGTTATGATTCTTACATTTTTTATAGCATTTATATATATGTGTGTGTGTATGAAAGAAAAGAAAAACTTGTGCAGTTTAAACAATAGTCATCCAACGGATATTCATGAAACTGTCTATCTTTTATGTTAAATGTTGCTAATAATATATCAAAAAAAATCAAGCAGTTTTTGTTGATTTGTACTAAGTTCATATTCTTTTAATTTATTTTTAATTGTACGATGCTTATGTGAATTAGAAGTCTGGTTTTAATTTTTAATTTTTTCCAGCTTTTTTTTCTTTGAGCATGGTTATTTTCTGATAATTTTTTTTATCGTCTCCTTAGATGAATTAAGTTATTCGCCGTTTTCATTTTTGTTATTTTGACTTAAGCTTAACCAGTTCTTGATATTGTATGAAAATTATTAACTATTTCATATTTTATTTCGATATTGTTTTCTTATTTGAGATAAATTTTTCATATACGTAGCGAAAATATTTTGTACGTTATTTTTCCATACTTCTTAACATATATTTATGTATATATTATTCAGTTGCATTCGTATCTATGTGCTTTCTACTTAATCAATAGATATAATATTCTTCAGAAACTGACTTAATATGTTTCTTGACAACTGCATTTATTGATTCAAATATTTCCGATACACTGACTCAGATTTTCACCAGGTTTCTACTCTCGTTGTCATAGAAACATTATGCAGAATCGTGCTTAATATTTCGGGAAAACCCCACCCTACCCTACTATGTATTGACTAACATTTCTCCCACGCATATGGAAAAGACGCACTTTTTTTTCGTTATCTCAGTGCAGGTAACCTTCATTGCCTTTGAATGAGCTATCCTATCTCAATAGATTCTTTGTTTACTTTTTTGCTTGGTTGCGAAATCAAATTATTTTTAAAATAGAAAAATTGTTTCTCAGTAAATATGCTCTTTTTTTTTTTGTCCCTTTGTAAAAATGCATTTACCGTTTTACTCTTGTTTATTTTGAAAGCTTTCTTTTTAAAATATTATTCGTCTTTCTGAAAAAGAAGGTAAAAATCGCTGAAAATATTTATTTCTGAATTATATCAAAATAACGATTGTATAATTTTTGAATTCTTTTGTAGAATAAGCACATTTTTTCTCATTTTGTGATATGCTTATTAACTTCCAAGCAGTTTGTTTGGTTTCCTCAGTTTATATGAAATGTTTTGTTCTGATAGATTAATCGTTCTTACATGAAAAAAAAAGAAAAGATTTTTTGAAACAAAATATATTACTTTATGTGTGCTTTTAGAACATTAGTCATGAAAAAGTTACAGTTATTCAGAAAAATATTACAGAATGTATATCCAATTTTAATACTCAACTATTATTTTTACAACTAATTACTCTTTTATACCATTATAAACACAGTTTTTGATCCAACATGGCATAGGTCGATTTCTAAAAAACGGATGCGCAATATTGAATACAATAACAAAACAAAGGAGGTAGGAAAAAAAACCTTAGTTGTGAAACATGATGTACCTGAGCAGGTGCTCTTTGGGTAGCCTTGACTGCCTCAGTTTGCCAGGTAAGTTGGAACAAAGAGGATCTTCATTGAAAACCACTGCGGAATGTTTTGGTTCATGTCCAACAAAAATATTTGTCTCATCTGATCTTTCGCATTCATTTAGAAAAAAAAAATTGCATTGAAATCATACGCGTCTTTGCTCAGATCCAATCTAAATCACTTTACGTCGTGTATGAAATGTTCATGATTGAGATAAATTGCCAGTTGAGTTTTTGGCACTGTTTGGACGCTTTTCGTAGATATAGAATTGACACTATTAGAAATTTAAACATTTTTGTGCGTAATGTTATCTACTTTTATAAAGTAGATAATATCTAAATTTAATTATTATTTGGAAGCGTAGCTTTGCATTTGTATTGACAGAATGTGTGTAAGACATATAAATGTGACAATTCTTTATATCTATCCACTAGGCGTCAAATATTTCAATTTATCAACATAATTGTTACAATAAAGATCATTTTCCACAGTTAGTGGGAAGAACATTCATTCATTGAATCAAATTAGTAATCCAACAATTGAATAAATTGGCTGTCAACGAATCCTTATTGGGGGAAGAAAATATGAGAATGTTGAAAATTGAGGTTGGCATGATATCATTCTTTTTAAAGGGTGTCTTTCTGCGGAGAACTATTCAGTCAAGATTGAAAATCATTTGGCTATGGTATCATGGAAACCATTACAAATGAAACAATGTTAAAATATATAATGGAACTTTTCCAGAAGATAAATATAATATAATAATAATAAAAATAATCTTGCCAGTATTTAAACAAACAGCATCAAAACTGTGATATTTACTATATTTGATTTAAAAAATTCAAAAAATTTAATGCAACTTTTGTAGTTTTTATTTGATTCTCGAAATTAATCAAAATTACCTTTGAATTTTTCATCTTCACCTTTGTGTAGGAATTTCGTACATGCTTCGAATTTCGCCGAATCCACTGTTATATAATATATTTATATTTCAGGATGTAATAATTTATATTTGTTTTAGATGAAAACTTTTAAGAATGTAGGTCTTAAACATTATTCACAGTATCTAACATATTTCAAATGTGATTCTGTCTTCATTTCTGTTTTTAACTTAATACAGGAAATAAATTTATCACTGTAAAAGGCGTAGGTTATCTGTCTTAAAAGAAGACAATTCTTTATGTGATAATTAAAGAAAAAACACATCATGCAACTGGATATAACAATGCAACATGAAAGATTAAAGTTTTCTACGTTTAATAATATCATTGTAATGGCAACAAGTATTAGCCATTAACTCACAAATGGCTTTAAAAGTGGAATCAGCGACCTTTTAAGAGTAATTTCTGAGTTAACTGTTTTATAATAGTTCCAGAATAATTATTTGGATTCCATTCTACAGAAATTGTATAGAAGCTCTGAAAGTGTGATTAAAGTCTCGGTATTTCCGTGCTTCCTCTTTTTGTAAGATATTTTGTTCTTACTCATTTGTAAAACCTATACAAATACTGTAAGTTGGGGAGTCAAAACCACATCATTTTGTGGTCTTCCTCATGTGCTCACTTTGTATTAGTCATCTGTTAAACATTATTGTATGAGGTTTATTTGAATACATCTAAAAATACTTCAGGCCCAATAAAATAAATTTTCAGGAATTTTTCCAGCTTTTTGACATTTCCGCTTTGACGATAATGATCTGAGCCATCAATTAGCACTAAGTAATCAATCAATAATTAGTCAGACAATCAGATCTTTTGCTTTTGTTTATTCCATCTGAGAATAATAATAATAAATAAATAAATAAACATTTTTGGAGTGGTAATGAACTCATGTCTGAAACCAAAGATTTTAAAGTCCGAGTCAAATATTAACTGTCCTACAATCACTGAATTTTCTTGCACAAATATCACTATAATCTCGCTAACTTTCTACCTCAGCTTAGCTGTTTAACACGTCCAATCTCCCTAACTCATATTCACTGCACTTCTATCGCACAAATAAATATTATATATATGTGTGTGTGTGTGTGTGAATTCTTTCACGTAAAATACAATGCAATACGTAAGTCATGATTAATTCAGAAGACAAGGTTCTTAAATAACGTCTTGGGACGAAAATAACGAAATACGATGCCTGTGCGATAGCCCAAGTAATTAGTTGAAGAGGGAAACACGTGATGACTGGTACAGCATGTAATATAATAAATTCTACATACAGCTATCAATTTCGATATTTCTTTTAATTATGATTGTTCGAATATTTTCTCAGTCTGATGCAAATGAGGACTTATTCACATTTTTTTTTTTCAAATATTGAGGAGATCACAGTAGCTCAGTGGGTTAAGATCGTGGTCTTCATGGCCGGCAATGTTCGTATCGAATTGTGATGCCACCCAAAACTCCTATATAGAGTAATAGGATTTCCTGTTGTGAAGTGGAGTTGACTCTCAAACCTATCGTGGAAGGATAGGAAATTTAGGTAGAGAGACATCCCCCTAGTGCTGTTCGTTTCATCTGATTGTAGATCAAAATTTTAGAGGTACGGCATCGGTTATCTAGAGTGGTGTTGTAGAGCGACATTAATACATTGAAGTAAGGGAGTTGTTTGTTAATTTGTGCATATCAAAAGATAATTTTGAATTACCAAAATGAAAAAAATTTCTATTGATAAAGGAAAAGTAGCGTAAAAATATGTGTAATAGCGATAGATGAAAATAGTTCAACTGATATTTCAGCTTTTAACTAGTTAGTTCTTTGAATTCGTTTTTCGTATTTTTGCAAATAATAATAATAAAGAATAAATTTTACGATTTGACAACCTTTCACTAGAAAATACGTTCTCACATACCAGTTATTTAACTTTTCATTAATTTTTGAAATGTTTTATGGACTTTCAGTTCACTCTGTATTTTGACATCAAGTAATGATTGAATTTGCTTTTATGAGAACTGATTATACACAAATTCCAAATTCAATAGTAGGGATTTTGAACCTTGTAAGAATTAAAATCCAATACTATTAAGATACTAATGATCATTTTACTTTGTGAATTCAACATTTTTAAGTTCAAACTTCTGCAAGTGGTATCTTTAATTACTGCCAGTCAGTAAGTCGATGAATTTTAAAAACAATGCCAGTGTGTCAACGCCAAGAGTTCACGCTAGTTTACTACGTGGATGTTGGTATTTTTCGTTTGGCTCTGAGGTTGGGAGGTTTACAGGAATCCTCTCTCTTTTTTTTACTTTCACAAGAAGCCTACGATCGAAGAAAGGCGGGCCAACTTTGGATCGATGTGGCGTCTCTTAGACGACTACTACCACTCTAAGGCGTCATTTAGAAAAAACGCGTTTGTGGTACTAAGAAACGAAGAGAAAAAAGATAAATGGAAATATTTTCATTGTGAAGGATAATATAGGAAAAATGGGGGAAATATAGGAACTATGTATAAAGGGAGTGATTCCAGATGCGGCGCATGACAATCTGTCATAATCGATTGAAAGATCTAAAACTAGAATAGAGAACCTACAGCCTCTTGGACCATTGAGTGCAGTCATTTGAATGTATTGGAAATCTTGCGAATGAAATGCATTTATTTTCATTTTATACTTTTTTCATTTTTTAACAGTTAAGAAAATACTATAAATGGTTAAAGCTGTTAATAAATTCATCTATTCTTATATTATAGTTAAAATATTACTATGCAGTTAATGTGTTTATTTACTTCCGCATTTAAATGTTACTGATGTCGTCTAAGACTGATTAAAATTAAAGATTTTTTATTTATTGTATAAAGTAGCAAAATAATGTATTTTTGAAAAAAATTTCCAAAACGATGTATATTTAAAGTATATTATTCCTAACTAAAGTCACACTAATTTATCTGCCTGTGCAATTTTCTGAAGTAGAGGGAGATTCTGGGAAAGTCCCAGCAGCTAGTAGCGAATCCAGAATGCCGAGCACAGGGGCACGTACTCCCTTCCTTAGTAATAATTTCACATTCAGACAAAATAAATACCTTAACAGGCAATCCCAATGAAATTGCCACAATGAAATTTAAAAGTATTTATTTTGTTAATCATGGAGGTAAATCAGGGGGGGGGGGGAAAAAACCCATACGTTTGCATTGTTTTTTTTTTTTTTTTTTTTTCATTCCAATTATTATGAATTAAACTTTGTATAATTCTGTTGCGCGCTCCACTCTGTTTTCTCTAACTTGTCACTACCTCAATTTGGATGAAATGTGTGTGGTAGCTTCGTTAAGAACTTCTGTTCATATACACATATACACACACATTGATATATCAATATATTATAAGGACTTGCATTTTATGATACTGGATTACTCAAAATTCCGTTCTTTTCCTGTATAATATAGATTCTTATGTGTGTTTCAAACATTTCTCAGAAATATTTAAAGATACCGAAAAATATCTAAAACACATAGCAAAAAAAAAAAAAAAAAAAAAAAAAAGAATCATAATTCTAAATTTATTTAGAGAAACATTGAAATATTCATAATGCTACTGTATATTAAGCCTGAATTATTTTGATATTTAGTCAGTGCATCATTCTATGTGCACTCGTTAAGCGTTTAACGATGTGTCCCACCCTGAAACCTAGCAACAATTGCAATTCAATACCACTACATCTCCAATTCTACGTGTACGGTAGCAATTAAGCGATTGAGGAACTCATTTCGGTGTTATTCTTGCCACCTGATTACAGTTTAAGGCGAGATCTGTCATCAAAAGTTGATTCCGTTACACTAAGACAATTTTTATTAAGCGAATATGAAGGACGGGAAGGGAACAAATATTTGTAAAAATAATTATCTGCATTCTATATATTTAATTTATCGATAACTTAATTGAAATGGTGATTTTAGAAGCTATTTATTCTCTCATTTTTTTAAGGAAATTTTAGGATTTTATGTAAGAAATTATTATCTGTCTGGTTATACATAGAAGGAATTTATGTACTAAATATCTGCGTTGCTATAATTTTGATGTACAATATATGCAGAAGGAATTGATTAAGCGTATAACATATTGCTTAGATATATTTTACAAGTATTTTTCCTAGCTCTTGTACACTTAAATTGATCTATTATTTTTTCAAGC
The DNA here is from genome assembly GCA_019974015.1 of Nephila pilipes. Taxonomy (NCBI): domain Eukaryota; kingdom Metazoa; phylum Arthropoda; class Arachnida; order Araneae; family Nephilidae; genus Nephila; species Nephila pilipes. The sequence goes on from BMAW01075419.1 coordinate 472,732, forward strand.
CAACTTTAATCCTCTGTTCCAAATCGTCTGCAATAAAACGGAACTCCATTTATCGGTATAGGAAAAGAAAAAATAAGTCAGGGGAAAAAATTCCCTCTTTGCAGATGGTCATTATTCTGCTTTTTGTTAAGAATCGATTTCTATCAGATCGATCCGTTCTTTCTTCTATCCGACACACGCTCTATGAGAAATCCAGAGATTTTTTCCTATTTTTAGAACTGAATCTGCTTCGCGTTCCTCTGCCTCATTGCGGCTAAATGTCGCCGTTGCTCCATGGTCCTGATACGCCGAGATCGATTACACACACGTGCCGAGGATTAGAAGAGGGAAAAAGATCAATCGTTGACTTGGAATGTGTTGGTGCGGATAATTTTTGAAGGATTATTTCTTTGTGAAAACATGTCGTGTTAAGCGAATCATATGTTTACGTAAATAGATGATAGCGTTTTCTTTTCGATGCACATCTTAAAATAAATGGGAAAAAAAAATGTAAATGGATCGTAATGGGAAACCGAAGTTAAGAGAAAGGGATTAGTTACCATTCGTTTGATGTTTTTCCTGTTGTATAAATAATACGGATTTTTAAAAAATTTTTGGTAAGTAATATGTACATTCGGGGAATATAATTGTATTTTTATTCCTGTTTGAATGTTAAGTACTAACATTTATTACTTTCAGAAGATTTTCGTCTGATATTTTTTTTCACTTTTTCCAGACAATTTCCAAGAAATCAGTTTTTTTATTCCATTCTATATTTTATTTCCAACTAATACATATACTTCACTCTTTATGGTAATATACTCTTATTTACTGTATTTTGGAAAGAAAAAAAACCGTTTTCCTTACAATTAAAAATCGAGCAATCGTTTATTTCACACACGTCAGTATTTTAACAATAATTACCATAATTTGTTGAAATTTAATTTTAGATTCATTTTATCAGTATTATATTTACATTACAATTGTACAAACTTCAGTATTTGGTTTAAAGAACGGAATTTTTACTAGGGTTTGATCAAAAAGTAAAACATGTGAAAATTGTTTACAACAGATGATCGAGATTTTTCAACGCTTCCGTAATAATTTTTCAGATTACTGACATGTCTAATTTTTCCTTTTTGACGGATAATTGAATAACATCTAAAATCAATTGCTATTTAAGATAAAAAGACATGTTATTAAATGAATCGATAAAAACTAGAGATTTATATATCCCTCCCCTAATTTCTATAATTTTATTTATTTTATGAATATTCTGTCTATGTATTGCCCAGCATTTACCGTACGATTAAAAATATATAATAATAAAAGGGACAAAATACTTGCATTTTGATACAAAAACTTTCTATTTCTGGTTCGTAAACTAAAAATGTGAATCTAAAGGAATTAGAAAATGATTTTTTACTTTTAAGTACCTTAAGTAGTGTATTCTAATTTTTTTTTTTTTTTTTTTTTTTTGCTGTTAACTCCATTGAAAGCGTATATAGATATTTTCTTGAAAGTTATTTCGGTGGAATCGAAATATTTGAAATCTTTCGCTTTTTAGTCTCTTTAACCTTTATTTATGTTTTCATTAACGTACATTACATAATTGCTTATTAATGTAGTTTTTAGAAGTAATACTAGGGCCGTTGGCGACGGTCTAGGGACTTGGGGGACACCTGAGCTAACCCCCACTTTTCTACCTTCAACACTATCCCACATGAGGACTTTGAGTCTAATGCTGGAATGGTGTGGAAGTTAGGAAACAGACTTAACCGTACATTATAGGATTTATGACCAGGTATTTTGATTTTAATGTTCTCACTTTCTCTTAACCGGGGGCGAATGTACAGATTGAAAAAAACCAGATTGATTTAAGAATACTGTAACGTGGGAGAATCTGTGTTTATCTGAATAAATAAATCCTCACAAATATCGCCAAATTTATTTAAATTTGACATGAAAAAATTTAATATTATCTAGGAAAAGTTTAATAACATGTTTGTACTTTTAGTTCTGCATATATTTTATTCTTTCGAATATTATTAAACAGAAGTTGCATACATATGTTGCAGCGCAATACAATGTTAAAGAGACCAAATTAACATTTGAAACACGCGTTTTAAACAATGGGTTCAGTTAATATGTGTCAGGAAATATGCGTTTGCTTAGAGGGCATTACTAGAAGGGCAGTGTAAGAAAGTTGATTAATTTGCTTAAGTTTCGGTACAATGTAGCAGAACATGATGCATTAAGGCCTTTTTAAATTGCATGCTATTTTATCATAGGCGAAGCCATGACCGAGTTCTTATTTTCTCTTACTCGGAACTACTCGTGATGCCTTAAACAATTTCCTCTTTAGATGAATTGTTGTAAAGTAACATAAGGTGACCATTTAAAGGACGTAAATGCTCTTCTAGTAGAATACTATTTTTTTTTTAGCTCGAATAAAACTGAAACGTTTTTATTATTGTCTTTAACAACCTATAGTGCCAATGCAACATTCATCCGGTTGTTTTTACTATAGCTGTTCCTATGACAAATACAATTTCCTTTCGTTTACATCTATTGCTCCGAATTGTTCAATAAGAGGCGGAATATTTGTATAATAATTCATTCTTATGAACTAAACTACCTTGGACTTGTCGTAAGATCTTTTGACTCTTAAGAATTGAAACTTCTGAAATGATTATAATTTGCATGATATTTGGATACGTGACGCAATACTGTGTGATAGAATTAAATTTAAAAGGGCTTTTTTTTAAGTGAGAAAAATAATTCTTCTAAACTATGATACTGAATTAATATTATTATCCTTCCCTGTTTTGGATTTCACGCGTCTAGACATAAAGTAAATGGTTTTTTTTTTTTTATCTCTAGGTAAAGTGTGCGCATGTCTGTCTAATCAGCTTGTGTTTGACGCATTTTCTTGCGTGGATATAAACATAAAGCTATTCGACGAAACTAATATTATTCTGTTGTTGAAAGTTCATTACGCTATGATATTCAGTTACCGAAGAATGTTTTGAGTCAGACACAAACGCTAAAAATTCTTCTCCTTTTAAGGAATCTATTTCATTTTAAATAATGCTTTAATCTTATCATACTCATTTTTTAATAACTATTTAAAAATACATATGTTTTGATAATTAAAATACAACTAACCACTTTTATTAAACAGTAGATTTTATTATGTACGCATAAGTTATTGTTATAGTTAGTGTGCTTTACTTAAAAATATATAGAATATATTCGTAGTCAAGGATAGCTTTAGGTTTTTGTTTTCTGTTAAGTTTAAAAATTAGATCCAAATTAGTTTTTTTTAAGTCGGGATGATCTTGGCTGTTTTGCTTCTTTTCTTTCTTTCTTTTTCTTTTCTTTTCTTTTTTTTTTTTTTTTTTTTGTTTGTTTGTTTGTGGAAACTAGATAGATAGAAACAAAAGTGTTCGAATTATATCATATTTCAAAAATAAACATGAATATTTTTAAAACATTATAGAAATTCTTGAAATTTATTCTGGATATTAATTAATCTTTAAGTTATTTTGTAAATTACAACTGTTCATATTGATTTCAGGAAGCCGTAGATTGTGAAATAGCCCGCAATATCGTCAAGTTTTAACTAATTTTTTCATGGGTATCACAAAATTTTAGGTATCCAGAGGTATCGTAAACCGTGGGTATCATTTCCAGGGGTATCATAAGCTATTTTATAACTACAGGGGTATTATATAGTTTTAATTATTATGCAGGGATATCATAAAATTATAATTATCGAATTTTAATTAAATGAAATTTAATTTTTTTTTTATTCTTAAGACTTCTCTATATAGTCTCTATCCAGAATTAGACATTTCTTCCAACGTTTCTTGACCGTTCGAAGGGCGTCATTGTAGAACTCAGCAGATCGAGTTTTTAATTTTCTCCATGCTGCGGGTTACTTCATTCAACGGTTTCCTGAAACCTAATAAATCAACATTAATAACTGTAATTTACAACATTTTGTGCATAAGGATCAATTAATATGCAGATTAAATTTTATCTAGATATCTCGGTTATTTCTTAAAATAATTAAAGCTTTACGATACCCCTGCGTATGCATTGATACAGTGAGGAAGTTTGGTGACTGAGATGTCATTTTTTGGATGATTTTGTCATTTCATCTTTGCAAGGCCCGTCTTCAATAGCTACTGCAGTTTTAATTTTAGTATAATATTAATCTAATAAAGTTAAGTTGCAATTTTTAAAATCGTAATAATCTGCTGATCGTAGCTAAATGTTGCTTTCTTAGACATGCAACACGCCTTTCGTTTAAAATTAATGCAATGATTTTTCAAGGATGAAGGGAATTTTCATGCTGTCATATAAATTTTATATAACACGTGGCATTTTCAGAAAACTATTCTTCATTTGTTTATGAATCGTTTTTAAACATAAATCCCGTCGTTGTTTCTAAAATGTATCACAATGTATAGTGATAGCAATCACTGTATGATGATTATTTACATTGTATAATAATGATGCATGTCAATGAACGATAATAGCATATTACGATTAATTGTTTTAAACAAATGCGTGATTTTAAAGCTTTTTTTTTTTTTTTTTTTTTTACACACGCTACTAAATACCGAGAGAATGACATAGATACGACTCATTTCTCTTCTTGGAAAAAGCATTGCCGATTGCGTTTCTTACGGCACGGCTGTAGAGATTGCTCAATTAAAGGTAATTGAATTAGTTTGTCCGAGACCTTGGGCTGAGGAGTTCCAATTTTAGTTCTTTGCGATGCGTTCTCAAAGTAATTGCATCCGCTTTCTGACTACAATGACAGCTCAGCACCCGCAAATCTTCCTAAAGATTTCTGAGGATTCAAGAAGGCAATAGGATTCTTCGAAGTTTTAGCATTCAATTTCATTGTGAGAAAGATTTTTTTTTTTTTTTTTGGTTTCATGGTATAAACACTTTACGTTTGTGTATTTTTTAAAATGTAGTTGAATTTCTTCGAAGTTCCAAATTCTGCTTCATTGTGAGAAAAAGATTTTATGTTTCATGATATAAATTCTCCATATTGTGTATATTTTTAAGATATAGTTGAATTTCTTCGCAGTTTCAGCATTCTGCTTTATTATGAGAAAGATATTTTTATATTTCCTGGCATAAATTTCTACATTTGTGTATCTTTTAAAAATATAAACAAAAAACTTAAATGTGTTTCAAAATAAGGTTGGTAGACATTACTCATTTATATTCATTATTTACAGTTGAATAGTAAAAGTTTACCAAATTATGATTATAACAACACCGTCGAAAAATATCAGCAAATTATTTTTGTATTTTTCCTAGTCTGTGTGCGCATACCTTGATAAATTATTATTCTGTGATTTAATTTTCAAACTCAATGAAAGTATTGATATATTTACAAATAAATAATAATTATTGTAAAGCATATCGGCTGTTTGAATTTAAAGAGTTTATGTAAAAACATACACATTTTTACTAAATCTTCATTAATCAACAAGAGAGAAAAATGAAATTGAAGGAATTCGGTATGTCTTTTGTTATTTAACACTAGCAAAACACATGTAAAAACTCAAAGTGAGATTTCTTAAAAAACATTGTATTTAGAAAAATGTTGGTTTTATATGGTTATTAATATTTTTAAAAAACAATAGATTAATGAATATTACGTAAAATTATTTTCATTATTATTTTTATGTGGGACTTCTGCTTTAAATTAGCTTTCAAGCCTCCATCATTATTTCAAGATGGCGTAATATTCTAATAACATTTCTCTTTTTTTTTAATTGGAAAGTTTATTTGATAAATTTAAACGTTTGGGATTATTTTGAACGAAACTCGTAAGCATTTATATTGGCAGAATAATGGGGAAAAGTCCATTAAATTTTTTCCAGTTCCATCCAGACATTTTATTTGGTTAGATCATTTAATTTTATATTTTTATTAAGTTTATTTTTCATTAAATATAACTTTTTGCATTTGCATTGAGTTCGTAAAGAAAACAAATGTGCGAATCAATGAAGAGTAAGGCCTATAATTATAGAAGACAAGGGAAAAAATTCGCCGATATAGCTGGGTTTTTTTCCATTCAAACTAATACAAGAATTAACTGCCAAAACATTTATTTTTCTAGAACTAATTATATAAAAAAAATTAATTCTCTTTATGCTGTTGTTTTCACATACTTGGGGTAAATCACCAGTTGGGTAAGCTTTTAAGACGAATGAAATACTAGCAATGATTTTTAATGAATGTTATTCTTTTGATTAAGAAAAGCTCAGCTTAATAACATATAATTAAATGTACTGAAGAAAATTTTTATTACCTATATTCGCATTAAGAAAAAGACTGCAAAAATAGCTACTTCCCTTTTCTTTTGATGAGATTTAACAATCTGAGTTTTAAGATAATTGCCAAAGCAAATTTTAAAAGTCATGAAAAGAAAATTAATAAAAATATACTTTGCATCAATATTTTTAAAAATATTTTGCTTATTTACGTTAATTAATTATTCAAAATTAATGTAATTAGTTAAATATTTCAGTAATTATTTTTTAATTATTTTTTTTTATTAAAAACTTAAACTATTTGAATCATTTTTTTCAGTTTCCACGATTGAAAAAACAATCAGAAAATTTTAATTCATTTTAAATTAGTAAGAGTGGAAAAAATGACTTATTTTGACATGCAATTCGACAGAGGAGTGATTATGATAAGTAAAATATCGTAATTTCTGCTTTTTAATTCTTATGACTTCTACGTTAGTCTTTTGTGAATGATTAATTTTATAACTTTTTTTTTTGTCTTTTATACAGAGTAATTTTCCAAACAATATTTGAGTCTTATCCTCATAGAGTGTTATTAAAACTTCGATATTATTGAGCCTAAATCTCTTTTGATCTATTTCCAAATAATTTTAAATATTTTTTAAAAAAATTAGTTGTATTAGAGAATTTGTACATTACAAACAAAATAATTTTAGTATTAATTGCATTAATTGAATCATGATACTCATTTTACATCATTTGATTTTTTTTTCCTGTTTGGGCATGAAAAATACATGTATATAGTCTAATAGTATACTTTTGTTCGCAATTCCGTTCTGCATTAAAATTTTCTCTAAGTTAATTCGAAAATACATTTTTTTAAGGAAATCTTTATTGTATGTCATTTATATATTGTGAAACTACATTTCATTAACGAGAATGGGATGAACAAAAGTTTTATAATAATTCTTAGTAGTAAAACAAGGATAATTTAATTTAGCGTTGTTTCAGTATCAACGTGGATGAAAATGATACATAAAAATGAATATGAGACAATTTAAGGAAATGAAAATAAGTCAACAGACACTGCCATTGATTTAAAAAAGATGTTTGTGAAATATATTTCAATGATCATTCAATGTATATAAAATATATATATTAAGTAACATAAATATAAATAGCTGTTCATTTCTCTGAATACAGTGTTCTGTATATGTATATATATGTTTCTCTCTCCTTGCACGATTTAATTTTTTCGAAATAAAATCTTTATAGGAGCAATCCATGGATAAATTACTTTTTGTTGTGATATTAAAATTATGTTTGCTTTATTTTACGATTAAAAGTTTTCAGAAATAAAGTGAGACATAAATAATATAAAATTGGAATTTGCTCTGAATCAATTTTCTAGACATTCATATTTTTCGCGTTTTTAATATAAAGGAGGACACAAATCTGTAGACATTAAAACTCAAAAACATGTATTAATGTTCGCCAAATTGTTCATACTGGAAGGATTAATTCCCAGTTTGTTTCTTATGATTCATATTCATCATAAGAAACAAACTGATTATGATTCATATTCTTACGAAATGAACGAAAATATGATATTTTGTCAAATGCTGCCTTTTTTCTGACGATACCTAACGCTCCCATATTGCCAAGTTTTTATTTAACTGAACCCTTATTTTCCTTTCTTGATTAAATGCCTTAAATCTTAACTTAAACGTGAGAGAAACGATGAAAAGAATAATACATTATGTCCAGCTTTAGATGGATTTCAGATATATCGATCATCACCCAGATAATTCGGAAGAAGTTTGCGTTTATTTGTATATTTCAGTTTTTAAATATGTTGGAAATCTGCACAATACCAATTTCATAAATTTCTGTCAAAGTTCTAGCACTTTATTCCTTTCTTTTTAAATCGTTGAATGACTCATATTTTCGCAATCTAAGATAAACAATGCTTTTTTTTTATCTTAATCTTTAATAAAGAAAGCCGTATCGAGTTCCGAAACAACATTCATTTAATTCGCATCCACCGAAACAAGCATCACAGAACAGAACGCCGGCTGGACCTCCCCACTTCCGCCGGCAGATGTTCTTTCCATTCCAGGAAAAGGAACCTTTCTTTCTTTTTTCACCAAGAATAAGGAGTAAGAATCGAGGGAAGGCAAAATGCCACGCGCGCCCGAAGGTCGCCCTTCAGGAAAAAGAGAAAACGAAAATTCTATTAAAAGCCGCTTGTGTTGGAGCGTGGGTTGCTTACCGCTTGTTGTGGTGTCAATCGTTGCCATAGTGATGCGTGCTTTGGAAAGTGGATCGTATCCATAGTGCAGTAAGTGCTATCTGTGTCAAGTGAACAGATTTCCTGAATATTTGAAATTGAGATGGTTAAATATTCGAGACCCTTTATCTTAAATACACCACCGAATGGATTCAAATTTTATGAAGAACAACAAACACGCACATGTTATATTATTAAAACTGTTGAATGTTATATATATATATTCTATCTTTCCCATTTGAGAAGAATTTAAAGGAGGAGGAAATTGGATTCTGTTAGAAAAATTGGTATTTTTTTCGAGAGCGTTCTATAAAACGAAACATTGAACAATTCGTTTTTCTATCGAAAAATGCATTTATTTACTTCGTTCGTAGAACCCTTGATTTCAAATTTGTCATGCCCTGGGACAAATGTGCCTCATATCTGCCAATGGAAATATGTTCTACTTTTAACTTTCGATTCATAAATAAAGTTTTTTATTTTCAGATTTCACATATTTTGAAAAATATACCCCGGCAGAATGAAAATAATCAGATTGTGCAATTATTCAAGTAAAAAATTAAATCATGTTTTATAATTATAGTTATATTCTTAATTTGATTTTAAAATCTAAATTAGGTTTTTCGAAAATCTCATATAAGTTCAGTGCCAAACATTGTTTAGAATGTTACTTTATTTGTAATTTAAATAGAATATTATATATATTTTTAAAAAAAATTTCTGTTTCAGTCACATAACTTTACATGTCTTTTACGACGTTATTCTAATTAAATAGAGTGTGTAAACTCTTTTCTGGATTGAATCTACAGTGTTTACCATAGAATTAACGATTTCATTACATAAATAAGGAATAAACATTTTTATTCCAAAATAAAATGTGCCTTTTAGAAATTATTCTTTTGAAGATTTCTTGAAAAGCCCTTATCCATAATTAAAAACAAAGACGCATCACAAGAAGATAAAAAAAAAATTCTTAAGATTTTCATAATAACAACGTACTGTATGATCACTGTGTATATTATTTCGTTCTTTTAAACTATCAATCAAGCTTATCTAATAGCGAATGGTCGTAGATAGCATCAACAGATGGGCTATTGAGAAAAATACAACTTTCTCTCGTTTGTTTGTTTTTTGTATCTCTAACTTATCTGCGTCAGTGAATCTTTTCTTACAAAGCCTCTTCTTACGAGTTATATCGGTTAAGACTTTAATTTAATGTTATATTTTGATGAATTTCTATCTCTGTGTATGTAATATAGATTTCGTTAGGCTTTGATGTATTGTACTTAGTTGTAATTTTTTAAGTTACTGGATTTATACTTTTCAAATTTTTTAAAATTATTTTTAAGTTCAATATGTATTGTTTTTAATGTTATGCAACATTATACTTCCAACAATTAAATGACTTTTTTAAATGACATCTTTGTATTTTTTAAATTCTAGATAATTTAAATTTAATTGTTATGTTCCGTATTTTTGAATTTATTTTACTATATGGTTTTGTAATATTTGCAATTTAGTAGTTTTAATATTAATTAATTTTAGTTTTGCCTTCTATTTGATATGATTTGTAATTTATATACATTATATATATATATATATATATTGTAAAGTATCATATCGTATGAAAGCAAACAAAGTAAGTGAAAAATGGAAATAATGTTATTTAAAATTATTTAAAATGCTGTGTTTGGCTTTGGGCAGACATGCGTGGTTATCATGGATCCAAAATATCCCGCTTAGCTAATCACTCTGTAACTAAATGATTAACATCAAAATCAGTTGAATTAAGATACTAACAGCTCATAAAATTATATTGCAAATATTTACAATTTTAAAAGTATTAAAAAATGCATCAAATATTAAATTATATAAGGTCGTTCTAAATTAGTGTAATATTCGTGTCTCACCCTATGCCTATTTTTCAAAATGGTGGTCATCATTATCGCGTAGTACAATAGAAATATATATTGCAAATATAAAAGAATATATCTATAGACAATCTATTACATTCATATCCGTAATAATTAACAATGGATTATGTAATAATTTGCTTCATATTAAATATATATCAATATTATTTGAAGTGCAGTCTTCTTTTTTTGTTTTGTTCAAGAATAATCTTTAAAATGTATATTTACGAAGAATATTTTTCGATTTAATTACCACCTATTTAAAACTATCCAATGAATTCATGGCGAAAGTAATTGTCATTTTTATCTGTAAATAGATGAGATATAAATATTTATATAAAATAGTATGTCGAATAATGAAACTCACGGCAAGTTGTTGACAAACTTATCCCTTAATAAGGTAATGTAATATATAAATATATATATATATATATATATATATATATATTATTATTATTATTATTTATTATTTACAATAATAAATCTGTTATGTTTCTGAACAGAATATTCGAATGAACGGTAAAAGGTGCACCCATATTTTAGAGAACACTGCCCCTTCATTTCTTTTTCAGAGTGCAAAGATTATGACATTGATATATTGATTCGTGCCCTTCCCAGGAAAGCTTTCCGGATCCGCCTAAGTTGTAGGGAAAGTAACACCTGCCTCCGTACTAGACGGGAAATAGATCGTGATTATTTTAATATACAATGTACCAACACCCTATACTATGCACATAATGCTATAGTTTACAATTTGCTTAAAAAAAGTTCTACTTTTTGTTCCGTTAATAACGTATTCATTAAACCGAATGGAATTTTTTTTTTTAAAGTTAACTTTTCGATTTACATGAAATGTATTTTAATTTCACATGCATTTAAAATCCCCTGCTGTTATCTCTCCCTTTAAATTTATAAATATCCTTATTTTCAAATTGGTAATATGAATTGTTGCTTAATGTAATTTAACTTGTGGATCGATCTTTGTGGTGTCTGTGTTTGCACTCAAGCTTAGCGTGCACCTATTAAATTGCCAAGGCGTGGTTTTCAAAGCAACATCGCCGTATAATTTAAGCGAAACACGTTCAAAAATCGCCAAAGGTATACTGAATGTTTCTTTCTCTTTTTTTTTTCCATCGTAATGTACTTATCATTATTACTGCAATTTCCTATCATAATTTGAGGTTTGTATAGCAAATGCTATTATTTTTTATTTCATGTACATTATTTTAATTACTTAATATTAATTAAAATAAATAATTATGCTGTGTTTTTGACTTATTCCACTTTGTCTAGTTGAAGGCTAGACCAAGAACACGAGACTCTGAAAATTCTCAAAAAAATCATGAACGAGCTGAGGTGCAGTAAATAATTCTTCTCTGTGAAACCCCTTACAAATTAAGAATTATTGTGCAGAGTTATTTATGTGTTCATTAGTAAGTCTACAAATTGGTTTGGAAGCCTTCTCCCTTAATCCCCCGAGGAGTTTGCCTGTTGTACCATAAGGGAATCGAAGGGCATAAATAATTATTAAGGCTGTCTTCGTTTGAGGTCAAAGAACTCGATCGAAATTCCGAACGCATTTCCAGGCAGAAAATTATTCCGATTTTCATATAAGTTTGAGACTTTGTAACACATTCAATCGTTTATGATGCAGTATTTTTAAAATTTAGGAACATTCAAAAAATGCGTCATTTTTTATGTGAATACGTAAAGTTGAAAGGTCATTTTGCATTTACTGTATAGTAGACTAAATACGAAGCACATTTTATACCAGAGAAAGGGATTGATTTAGATAGAAATGAGTACACCTATTAAATTGCCCAATCATTTTATACTCTGACTTCAGTATGTAAAGGATATCGGAGTCAGGACCTATTCTTTAACATTATGTGAAGACAGCCTTAAAATACCGTAACGATACCTCGGCCTTACCGGATTAGCAGCTTTGCCGGATTATTGAGAGTCAATATAGTTTTGGCAAGGATTCCAGAAATAAATCATTCTGGATAAAAAGGTTCAACGAAAGAAAAAAAAAAAAACAGCATTTTTGTACGCATGCAGCATTAATGAATTTGCACACATTCTAAATCTGTGTAGACGATATAAATATCCAACAAAGTTTTCGTCATTCTGGCAACTACAAAAATTAAATTCAAACTTATAACATGACTTTGATTGAGCATTTCTGTATTGATAACAACACAGCACAAAAGAAAAAACCGATAGTTAAAACACGCAGTGACAAGTTACATGCTTATGCTCATTAATTTTATTAGAACTTGAACAAGATCTCCTGGACTTCGAGGTCATTTTATTGTACAGTACACTTCGTATACATTGTTATAATTTCTTGGAAATGTGACATGTAACAATCACGAAAACAAGAAACGCTGAACTGAAATCTTATAGTTTCGGTAAACACTTGGAGAAAATACAAGCAGCGCTCTGTCGCGACTCGGTGATGAAGATCAACTCCCGAATCTAAACGAAAAAACTCGATTTTTAGTTTTTATTAACGTCGTACCTGAAGCAACATGAGGGCTATTGGCGACGGACCTCGTAATTTTGAACCACGGTCAAGTGACGAGGAAAACACCTGAGCTGGCACTCCCCTCTCTTAACTTTCACACAACCCCAATTGGAAGACTTTGGTCCCCGACAGATTTAACGTGCATCTGCCCCGGCTACATGGCGGGTCTTTAGTGGCCAATGATCGAACCCGCGACTGAACGAAAACCGCCGGCCATGAATCCGAAACCACGGCCACACGAAAAAACTCGAAAGCCAATAGCTCAATTGGTCTCGAACCATCGAATACCGACTTATAAAGAGCTTATTGTAATTTGAATCTATTAAAATTAACTTTGTGTTTTCTTTATTTGAAACATATTGTGCAGATTTTTAAAAAAAAAAAAAAGAATTATTCTGTTGTATTTATTCTTTACAAATCACTATGCGACTTCTTTTAGTATGAATGCTGCTAAGATTTCTTACGTATGAAAAGGAATGGGAAAGCACTTCATGTCCTTTAATTGACTTCATCTGACGTCATTGGCATCCGTTCCTGTCCGCATCGATGGTCTGTGACGTTGGGGTTAAAAATCGACCTTTTCCTCATCCTTCTGCAAACGTGACGGAAATTTCAATACGATTTTAACTCTATTATTCATCGGCCTTTGAGCCTCGGTCAGTAATTTATCAATATTCAAACAAACACTTACGTATGCAAATGGATAATCCTATCTAAAACACTTGCTTATTATCATTTGAAAACGTCAACGTCTAGAAAGTTAAGGAGTTTTTTGCACTTGCTGAGCCTAATGATTTTTATTTAAATGGGAGTGAAATAAAATACTAAATCTTTCACCTGAGCCTTTTACAAAATTTTGAATCCAAAAACCTTTGACATTTTTTCAGTTGTATTATAAGCACCAAGATGAATATTCTTTGAATTTTGATTTTTAATTTTTCATCTTTTTTTTTTTCCTTCTACATTCTATATATATAATAGCAGAATAAAATTCGTCCCCCACACGAGAAAAGATTTTTGTTTTATGTTATCATTGTTTACTTCACTTACTCAATTTCAATATCTTCTATTTCATTTTGTATATTTTTTCACACAGATCAGATTGCTTAAAATATAATTCTACTTTTCAAGTAAACATTTCTCTGATTGAAGGAAAAATTTTTGTATTTAATAATTTAGTACAGAAACACCATCCAGTTTTAATGTAATTATTGTATTTTTCTTCTTGTGTTATCTTTACATTTTTAAAATGCAATTTGCTCTATTATTACATATTTGTAAGTTCGATAAAAAATACTTAAGGTTTTATCACATTTACTTGCCGTGTCTCTCTTAAAATAACATTTTTGACTATATTTATTTTCTGGAGGTTAAACATCTAAAATATAATAGTATTTCCTGAAATAAGCAAAATACACAATTGAAATGAATGAAAAAAAAATTATACCGTTATAAATAATGTGTGTTGTATTTTAATTGAATGTATTTCTTGTTCAAAACAAATAGCTGAGAATAATTTGAAAGCTTTTTTAACGATAGTTCTTTGAACCAGGGAAAACTTTTCTCCATTTTTTATTAATTTGTTTGTATTATCTTAAAATATTCTTTAAAAATATCCTTGATTTACAGTAAGTCGAAGTCGATTAAATTGGGGTAGAAAAACTATCAATTAGTCATACTTACGTCTGTCTGTATGTCAAGGTAAACAGCACAATGCCCATTTTTAAAACAGTAATCAACAAAGTTTTAAAAAGTAATAACGCTTAAAAAGGTATTATAATTTAAAAATGAGTAGTCCATAGAATAAAATGTATAGTAGTTTTTAATTCTGAAAAATATTCAGTAATGAGTAAACAGTAAATAAAGGGGAGGGAGGGGGAATTTAAGTTTTTTCTTCCTGCAAAATTTTAAAGTGAAAATAGAGCTTTTAGCTCTGACCCATACGGAAAAACTGAGTGATTATCTGAAATATATATTTTTTTCTTCAAATTCATTTCATATTACTGAAATAAAAACATTTTTTTCTCATCACATTTGCGTGATCAAAAGACACTCATTATTTTTAAAAACCGCTTATAAACTGTATTGTTAGATAAGTGTTCAGCATACATAAACCAAAATCGTAATCATTACATGCTTTTTCATTAGCATTCTTTTTTTGTTTCAAATTTAACGTTCTGCGTTGCATTCCATTTAGTTGCTCTTCCTCCGTTTCTTGGAAGTAAATCAAATATTCTACTTGTCCACCTGTCGCTATACGTTTCAAAAAATATACCATCATTAATTTTCAGTGTTGTGTTTTGACTTTCTGACATCTCTTCTGCTGAGCATTTCCAACACGCGAATTTCTGCCAGTATTTCAGCGAGGTGGGCAACTTTTTTTTTTATTATTTGTTCATTAGTGCTTTTGTAAGCAGTGACGAATCGGAAAATGACGTCGATGAAATCCTATTTCTAACCACTTGCTCTAGAATTTTGTAACGCATTTCTGTTTTCATTGGATAAAAGAACATCTTAAATCAGCTTTTTTTAGTATTTGAAATTATTTTTGCATATCTTTACTTTTTTATTTATACCAAAGTAAGCTGATGTATTTTTGGCAACGATAAGGAATGAACTTCGATTTAAAAAATTCATGTCTGTTACTAATTGGTAGGTATCGAGAAATGAAAGGCTAGATGGGTTTTTCTTATGAAAAATTATATCACACTGAAATATATAATATATATATATATATATATATATATATATATATATATATATATATAAATCAAATGAAATTTATATCTTCAATATTGATGCAAATTTTTAACTGGTTTCTTAAAAGATTTGAATTCTGTGGTATTTTTATTAAGAGCAATATTTTCATTACTATTCATAGCAAAAAGAATTTTTCAAATGCTATTGGAGTGTTTTTTTCTGTCACTTAGATGATATTTATGGAACTTGTGAACAGTACTAAGCATTTTGAACGTTTCGAGTGTGTTAATTAAAAATTGGATATCAAGATAATTAAGTTTAAATACGGTGCGAATAGTACATAAAGATAGATAAATTAGTACCGTATTTCGTTTTAACAGTGATAAGATGATTGTCAAAGGCAGTTTCAAGCAAGATGTATTTTAATATATTTTAATGGAAAGAAAAAAATATATTTGTTTCTAATCGATTCATAATTCGATATGTAAGGTCGTGTTTATTTGTTTACCTAAAGTTTATTTTTGCAATTTTTGGTGCCAGGCGTCTTTTTGTTCATTTCTTATGCGCTATGAAAAGGAGAATTTATCTAAAAGTATTGTGATATTTTCATGTAATATTTTATGTGCTTTTTTCATAAATAATCTTTCCTCTCTCTCTAGCAAGAAATTTCACCTCGAATATTCAAAATAATAATAATAATAATTTTGTAGTTCCAAAATCAAACTCTAAGTTAAATTTTCCTTATCTTTTTTTTTTTTTTTTTTTTTTTTTGTCTCTTGATGGATCTCGTAGACACGAAGCAAACAACTTAAAAACATGCATAGAGTTAGAAAGAAACAAATACCGGAGTCGTTATAAACAGAAAACTCACACTGCCCCCCAAACAAGAACCGTGGCAATATGCCACGACATTTGCTTCTCTGTGGACGCTGGCAAAAAAAGCACTCATTACATGCATCATCAAAATCTCAGCTGTCCCATCCATTCTCCACTCATTTTTAATTAGGAGATTTGTTAGCGCGCTGGTCCCTTACCAGGAAGGGATGTTTTTAAATGAAACCGCTGGGCAATTTGGGGTACTGCTGTGTTTCTTTTCCAGTGCAATTGTTTCTAACCTTCGACAAAAAAATGATGCTGTCCTAGCTTTTTAATTGCCGTATGTGGGTAGTAAATGATATACATAAATCATGATTCATAAAGAGAGTAAATAACTTCTGTGAGATGCTGTCAAATTTAACAACCATAGTTGATGCATACTTCTTCAATGACTTCAAAATATGAAAAAAGATCCATCTTAAATTATTTTGTCGTTCCACCAAAGCAGTTAATAATCGTTATGAGACATATATGGATTGTTTTGGTATGAAATGTGAAGTTATAAATCAGATTACTTGATTTTTTTTTATAACTTTCAGTTATTGGTTATAAGTTGTACATATGTGATTAATGACAACATCCAACTGATGTTCCATCTTCTCAAATTGCACGACCTACCACGTCAAGACTTTGTAGTTTTTCTTGGGGTACATTTTCAATTTACGTATCTTTGATCAAAAAATTTTAATGGTGAATTTTAGTGGTGAAATTCCTTGATATTGTATTATGTATTCGTCTTTATACACGATTGCATAGGATACAAGTAGGATTCTTAAGACTCACTTCAAAAAATTTTAAAGCTGAAGAAAATTCAAGTGTCATAATTTACAGCCTATTGTTTTAAACTTATTCTTATGAAAATTTTATTTCGTTGTCTTCGATCGTTATTTTTTAAATTGGCTTTCGAAGTGGCATTTACGTAAATAGTAAGAGAGACAAATATAAAAAAAACCCATTTTTTTATTATTTACGAGTCAAGCATTAAATTGATTTGTTATGCGAGGTATGAATTACTTTTCAAAAAAAAAAAAAAACCTATATTTTAGTCCCTGGCGATATTTTTGGCAATAGTTTTGTATATAATTATGATGAACATTTTATGATTCAGTTTGAATTGAAATTTAATAAAAAGTCATTGACTGAAGATACCGTTTACAAAACATTCGTGTATTATGAGAACTTTGGTTGAATTCATAATAAAATTATATGTTCCGACTTAACCCAAATCATTATTGATTTGTTAGTGAAGTATTAAGTCGTGAAAAAATTAATGTTATCTCTTTGGGAACGACACAACTCCACACTAAAATAGATAGCATTTTATCATTGGGATTTTTTTTTCTGTGCACTGACAGAACTTTTTTTATAATTTATTCTGCTTCAAGTGCTTTTTGAGTTCTTTTATATTACATAAAATGTATTATAACTTTTTAGGGAAAGTATTTTAAGTCACATAGAATATTTCCAGATTTGTATTTTATTATTATTTTCTGAAGATTATTTATTGAATAATTCTAACTAGTATAATTCAGATATACAAGTGTTACTTCGATAACTTCATATCAAAGAACTGTAATACAATCGTTGTATTGTCATGTAAATATCAAACAATCGTCTTAATGAATATATCGTTACTTTTTTTTAAAAAATTATTTTTTAAAAAGAAATGAGCAACTTTCTTGTCGAAACATTTCTGATTAAAATTTGTTGTACTAGTTTATATAGCAACTTCTACAAAAAAAAATTGATATAAAGCAGGATTGAGGTTAAATATTGAATTCTGTTCATATTAATCGTCGTGCAACATATACGAGTATAAGGCAACTTCATTCCTATCGAATTAAGCTCCAAGTTGTGGCGATTATTGATTTATTATTTCCAAGTAATCAAACAATAGCGATTTAATTTATTGATAGCAATTTGTGTCCGCGCATAGGAAGTTGTATTGGCTTATAGATAAAAGTGTCAACGCTAGAAGTATTGATGTTGCTATTGAAACGTCACTCAGAGTCTTCACTAAGAAAAGCAATATGTACTGTGAACTGTTGCCAGAAGCAATTAAATTGTGTAAGATATATTTGCGAAACGTGCTTCCTCATTGAATAAGGTTGGAGAGTTAAAAAGGCGTGTGAGTGGTTTTCTTATTGTTATTTTTGCAGTAGAGTTAAAGAAATGACAATCTAAAATGAATATTTCATAATTTTTTTTAAAAAAATCTCATAAAAAGGCATTTCAAGGATTGTTTTCAAAAACTATTAAAAACTGTGCTTGATTGAATTTTACTGAGGGATAAATAAAACTAAAAACTAACTTATACAGACTAACAAATTTTAACTTATTCCTGTTTCAGTTGTCGTTAATGAATTGTGGCTGTTACGAACGTGAATGAACTCACTTAAATCAAATTAAATGTCGATGATATTTTAGATTTGATGATTAAACAGGGATTAATAATAGATACTGTTTTATTTTAGTAAAATCTAGGCAGTTCGAAGAAATCCTATCGTCTAATTATCTTACTAAAAACTTAGGTAATTTCTTATAGAGTTTTCGTTAAGTATAGTCTCCTTGTAAAAAAAAAAGAAGAAAGAAAGAGATAGATCACACATGCTATGATACTGATGTATTTTATGAATATTTGTCGATATTAATTATTTTTACAAAATTTATTTGATCCATAATAAAAATGATGTTTCTTGAAGTTTAATTAATTTTGTATGTATGTTTTATATTTATCAAATGATATATGCACATAAGTCTTATAATAAATTTCATTACTTCTCTTTTTTAGTATATTGTTACTGAAATGTTGTTGAAATATGCCTTTCTTAAACATTATAATAATAATAATACTCGAATAAGAAGTCCTTTTAGCTGCAAATATTCACAAATGCGACTGAAGAAATTGCTCTCTACTCCGAATCAATTATTTAAGATATATATACAATTTTTTATGCATTATCATTTTTTGATTCGATAAAAAAGTCGAATTATACGTGCTGTCTTTCTTAACTACAATACACATACAGAAAACGACATAACAGTATCTACAGTAAGATAAATTATCCCATTGTTATCTGTGAAAAGGAAATGTAGTCTTCAGATGTATAAAAGGGAAGAACGATATGCTCTAAATCGATTGCTCATCCGCTGTCTTCACCGAAAACTTTAACCTGATTGATCCAGGCCAATAATAGCTTTGACCTTGAATTATCCAATCTCGCATCGTAATTCTCCCGAATGAAATTTTGTAAAACCACACCTTTACCTAAGACTATCATTGAACAAAACTTTTATACTATAGTTATCTATCATCTAAACCCTTCTTCAAAAACATTCCATTTTTATTCTTTAAAAGATAATATTGCTAAATATATGGCGATTTACCTGTTTTGCTTTTTCTTATTGTAACCCTATCGTTTCTTCTCTCTTTCAGAAGCCTGGATGGGAGTACCCGGAACCAGCTACACCCTCGTCTCACGATCTTTTGGACGCCACACTATCGTCTGCAATGGCCCGGCCCCGATGCGGGAGATGACCGGGGGATAGCCATCAGGGCGTGGAACACCATCCTGAATGCATCCCCCTCTTACAGCCCTTCTTCTATAAAATAGTACCGATGTATTTTTCAACAAGCCTGCTCCTATAATCTCACACATGCACACGTGTGTAGCAATCACGCACACTTTTTTTCCCCTTCTCTATATTCCTTCAAATTCGAAAAAATATTCTTTTCTTTTAAAATCATATAGAATGTTACCTTTATTTTGTTGTTTCACGTTCAATCCATTTTTCACGCACTTCTGGAACGGGAATGGTTTTTTCACGAAAACAAGCTGCTTAACACAGAAATAAGGAAGAAATAATATTATTTAAAAAGTTCGCGTCTTTCTTTCTTCCCGTTCTAAATCTTTTTCCATCTCGAATCAAAAAACGTGCAGAACTTTGAATTGTAATCGAAATTTCTACATGTACATTTTAAAACTCATTCTATAATGTATTTTTTTAAAGATACCCCTCTTTTTTATTATTTTTTTTAAATCTTCGCTGTCATGGGGTAATAACCGCATATGGCTAATCGGTTTCAAATGTAGTGCAGATGTGATATTTCTGGAGTGTATGGCTACGATGGCTAAGCATGGTGGTTTCTCGAATATTACTCATTTTACCCAAATCTCAAACTAAAACGAGGAATAAGATGTATACTTCATAATATTTTTATTAATATAATTTAGTCATATATTCATATTTTATTCATCCATTTACTTAAAGAGTGTTTTTCATCGTCATCTTATGCATGATATGACATTTTTTTCATCATCTATACACTATTACAATTTTCCTCGCGCTATATTTATACGCTTCATGGAAGTGACGTGAGCTAGTCACGTGTTTGGTATCCTCGGCCTCAGACTTGTGTACACTATGCCTTATATGAGTATAAATATATATAGTAAAATATACGCCTTTCAAATGGTACACTGATGCTTACCTGCTTATTATATAATCTTTGGATCAGCTAATAACATTTGTATTCTTTTTCTGTCATTGGAATAGCAGTTTTTGTGTTCGAAAGACCATCATGTAAAGCCTTTTACGAAGAACCAACCAAGTGATCCAGTGTTATCGAATCTTTCAGTTTAAAGTGTCATGCTATCAAGTTGACGATGAAGCAGAGATGTATGTCGATGGAATCTTGTCATTGTTACTGTTTTGAAAAAGAAAGAAAATTCAAGCAAACTAAACAAAAAAAGAACGTTGTCATTGTGTGCTAAACCAGCGGCCGGATGTCCGCTTGCTTGTGTGTGATTCTTCTTTCTTACGATCATTTCCTCAATAAATAGTTGAACGATTATTTTGTTGTTGCTGCTGTCATTGCTTTGTTTAGTTACATTTATAAGTATTTATTGACACAGACCACCAACTAAGTGAAACTTTTAAGACAGTCATTGTTCAAGCACACACACATGGTTATTTTACTTTAATCTATTATGATCCATATGAATATGTGTTCACTATCTTCATAAACATTGTTATCCGATATTATATATATATATATATATATATATATATAACTTTTTTGAAATAGCTATTGGAAAGCTATATTGTTTTTATTTGGTTATAACTTTTTTTAAACTTTCGATTAAAAATTATATTTAAATTGAATCTTGACTTCATTCATAATGTAAAAACTGATTACCTAAAATTAATATTTACTTATATAATAGACAAATATTATGTGTGTACTAAAAGATTCATATTTTTTCCTACCTGACTAATGTTTATTTTAAAGAATAAAATGCTGTTTTTTCTCTAATAAATAACGCATGTACTACATAAAATTTTCGTTTAGAGTTAATTTTATCTCAATTTCAAAACGCGTCAGCTGAATTAATACTTAAGTTGATAAATTCATTTTAAATTCTACAATTTTTATAAAAAAAAAGTATTACGATACGCGTTACAAAAATTAATTTTCAAATAAAAGCAGTTACCATAATTGAAAGGAAACAAATTCGTAAGAAAACTTTATATTGCTTAAATTACATTAATCTATGTTAACCCGAAGAAACGAAGTCATATATGATTGAATTTATTACATAAAAATACTTTCTTGGAAATGTAATCTCCGTTAAAAAGACCCTGACTTGTAAATTAATTCCAAAGATGTCTTAAAGCATACATTTTAACTATTTTCATGAACACCATTAAAAAATAATAAACTCATTGTTCTAAATTTAATACTCTACAATATTTATTTATCAATCCTAATTCGCATTACATTTTTGTCATTGTGTATAATTTTTCAAGGTTCAATTCAACATTAGAATAATTTTTTTTTAGTGAAATGTAAATTAAACTTTAAAGTCCCTTAAATCCCATCGCGTAGTGGGTTGGTGTATGCTAAAACTGCCGAAGCCCGAAGTCTTCACGTAGGAATAGAGTTGAATTTAGAAGAGTGGAGTGCTATCTCAAATATCGTACTCCTCTCTTGACTGTGGAACGAAATTGCGAGAACTGAAATCAATAACTCTAGTGTTGCTTCAGTGCGAAGTTTATAAGCTTTCAATCACCTTATAGGGTTGGTTTCAGAGATTTTGACTTTTGATTCGAATTGTGAATTCGAGCCTTGATTCTGTCAATTAGTTTAGTTTAGTTTTTATTAACGTCGCACTAGCAGCAACACGAGGGCTATTGGCGACGGACCTCGTAATTTTGAACCACGGTCAAGTGACGAGGACGACACCTGAGCTGGCACCCCCCTCTCCTAACATCCACACCACGCCAACGGGAGGATTGATTCTGTCAAAGAGCGATCGTCCGGTTGCATGAGGTTACTGAGTTTCGAATTCAAATGAGTCCCTTAATTCTTTTAAGTTGAAGTTAAGTGGGTACGTTTTCGCATCGGACAACGGTTCGGAAGTCAGTCACTAATATGCCATTGATTAACTATAATGCGATGCTAGTTGAAACATATAGCATCATTGCATACGATCGAATGATGCCTTTATACCGGATTTGTATGAGCTAGTTGTTTATTAAAATACAGAAGTTGAACTGTTAACTCCCTGCAAAGTGTTAACTCGTTTGAAAATATATAAAAATTACCTTTATAAATTTCTTTTAATGCTGCTGAAGTTTTTAATTTTCTGAAATTGAAAATTTTTTTTATCGTCATCTGACCTTAATTCGAAAATGCTAAGTCTGTCGCCAATGGCCTTTGTGTAGCTGCTAGAGCAACAATAATTGAAACAGACAAGTACCTATTGAAAAGATAAAAATTGCGAAAAATGTTCTTCCTGCTTCTCCTGCAATACGCACATTATGCAGTGCAAATCTTTTTTTCTTTTTTAAACGCGTGAAGGTAACCATTATCCCCACCCGACCCACTTTTGCGGTCGTAGGTCGCATAGGGTGAATGTGAAGAAGGTGTACGCTTAATGCAAATTTCATGTGATGTTATAAAACTTGTTCACGCGGTACACGAAAGCTTATTCTAATGCAAGTAACGAAATATATTCAGGATCAGCAAACTTAATCAGCGTATTACTACTATACGAGTAAAGTTCTTCATTTAAATGTTAATTCTTGCAATATATTCCTTTTCTGGATCGAAATACCTACCCACTCCCTTTTTTGCACAATATCTTGCATCAGAGATATTAATTTGGTCTGAATGCTCAACTCAGTGATGGAAGGGAGGGGATTAGTCCAATTTCTTAAAGAAAAAAAAATTTAATTTACAATCTATTTTAGCAGCGTAAAACTTGAAAACATAAACAAAGCATGCGTATAAATGTTTTGGTCTTGTCACCTAATTGTATTTTCCTTAGTTTCTGAAATTATTAAAAAATTTATTTTGAGGAAATGACATATAATACAATATTATCCATCGTGGTTAACCGTTTTGTGAAGCATCACAACAAATAAATATCGGTGATTCACGCAACAGAGCAGTATGTTCTGTGAGGAAAGGTAGTCAAGGTATATTTTGTATTATAATTTTTTCTAATTTTTTTTTTTTATTTTATATTATAATTTTGCCAACCAAGTATAATTTTACCAACCAAGTATAATTTTGGTTGTTTAAAATTCCTGGCACTGAATTCCTATGGGATATGCTGTGCCAAGTATAATTTTGGCTTTGCATTTTTGAACCACAGTTAAGTGATGAGGGTAATATTTCAACTGTAATACCACATTCTCCTAAGTTCTACATTATTTCTGTTTGAGATTTTTGAAATCCAATTGAGTTTTACGTATAACATTCATCATTATATATCACGACGGGTTTCTGCAATAACGGAATGACATTTAATGGATAGTAAAGATCGGAAGTGATGTAATGCACAATTGAAACACGTTGTTAAACGAAAGGGTTGAATAGATTTTCTATCGCTGAATTGTGATAAAACTGACCTAACTACATAATATCAAATTTTATGAGGTTACATATATTAAGTTATTAATTTAAATTTAATGAATTGATTTCCAAAATAAAATCGAATTTTGTCTGCCATACGTAAAGATTTGTTAGTGGAAACTTTTTTTAAAAAAACTTTTGCTAGCGGAAGCCTTTTTCTTTGAACTTTTACTAAAAAAAACTTTTTCAACAAATATGTTGCACTTTTTTTTTAGTTTTCGAGAAAATCTTAATGAAAACCATTTAGAGTATGTTAAAAAAAGAACAATTATCAAAAAAAAAAAAAAATAAATAAATAAATAAAAAAAAAAAAAAAAAAAAAAAAAAAAAAAAAAAAAAAAAAAAAAATTCCTGTTTTTTTTTTTTTTTTTTTCTGTTTAAAGGAAAGGAATTTCTTATATATTGACCTCTCTGAAGTATCTTTTTGAGATCTTAACATCTATATATTGTCCGGTTCATAATACATTGTCTTTGTTATCGTTTCTTGTGCATTTGATACCTGTTATAAGATTTCTGAACTCAGCGCTCCAAGAGTTTTGGAAAAATAATCAATAAGATAGCATAAAAAATACATTTTTTTAGCCGTATTGCCTTTGAGATTCTTAAATTTTCTGTGATTTACATAATCCCCGAATATCTAAGATATTTATTGTTTCTTAAATAATTCTGAACGGCATTTCTCTAAAACTAACCCTTACTTCTTTTGTGTAAGTATTCTTTTTGCTTATTTATATTTTTCGTTTGTTATCTCACCAGGACTAATATGGATAATTCGAACAGTAATTATAAAACATAATGTATCTCTTTAAATTTCCGATTGTACTCCTAAGATTTAATAAGTTTTTTTTGCTAGAATCAATAAACAACCCGCACAATGATTGTTAGTTGATTTGAATTTACATAGCTATTGAGTTTCGCGATGTTATTGGCGACGGGCGTTTTCAATGAAAGAAGTATTTTTTTTTTTTTTGTTCAAAAAAGAGCGTGTGCGTAGCTTAATGAGTATCGCTTATGAAATAGCTAACAGTTCATTGCCCATTAATCAGTTTTGTTCTTAAAAAAGCTCGGCATTCTCATTGGCCAGTGATTATTCATAAAAAAAAAGTCAGTTAGTCATTGCCCAATCATGAGTATTATTTTTTTTTAAAAGCTAAAACTTATTGGCCAGTAACCATTCATTAAAAAGGTTTAAACACCAGTAATTAAATGCAGAATAATCAGTATCCTTCATACAGTGGTGTAGCGTGGGGAATGCAGAGGTCCCGAGCGGCACAGATATAGAGTGCGGCAGGAAGAGATCAAGCTGGCAAATCCTGTCTGCAGTATTAGACCATGGCCACTGTATCAGATAACTGTAGAGACATGGGTACTACATAGGTACTTAGCAGAATTTTTAGGCAATTGAAGGATTGGAAGTGGTTCAAAACAGAGTGATAAGATTTGAGCTAAACAAATGTATTTAACATTTATGTGAGGTTAAGCAAAAGCTTGTCAAATATTTTATACAAAATAAGAAAAGGAATTTTACTTATTGAATTTCGAAACGGACGCAGTCGGCATCGATCCGCTGTTGCCCGCAACAAATGCAATTAGTGTGTCCGCTTTGATTTATGAATTATTGCTTTATTATCCTTGAAAAACTCACAGACGTGACGGTGAGCAGGTGACATATGGTTATTTTAACTTTTTTGTTGTTTAGAAGAACAGTGCAACGTTGATATTGCTTATTTTACACTTGTTTTACTCGATTCGTCGAATATATGAGAATTTTAAGGTAAATGTTTGCTTAAACTTTTCAAGGACTTAGCGATTTTACTCAAATAGAATGTGATTTATTCATTTTAACGTATTAAATTACAATTAATTTAATTTTGTTTGCGCTCAATGCATTCGCAATGTTTTTTATTTTTTTTATTTTTATAGGGGTGGAGAATTTAGGGTTCACACCGGGTGGTAGAAATCCTCGCTACACCATTACGTTCATAAAAAAAGGTTAGCAATTCATTGCCCAATAATCAGTATTATTCGCAAAAAAAGATGGGGATATATTAGTCAGTGATCTGTTTCATGCATAATAAGTTGGAAACCGAATGCCTAGTGATCAGTATGGTCCATCAAAAGTTTCCAACACTTACACATTTAGTAAAATGTCTAAAAGGTATATCATTACTATTGGTAGGATTTCTGTGTCTCTTTAAGGCGTCAATAAAAGCTTCCGAGCAAAACGCTTGGCACCTCTCTAAAACTCTCGCGTCCCACATCCCTCAAGTCATTGTCTTCGCATATTCATCTCAGTGTTAAACTCGGTTATTGTCACCCTGCCTTGGTCACGGGGGAATGAAGCACCGAGTAAATATAGAAAGGCGCGTTTATATTTTCCGCAGAGAGCGAGAAAAGAAAAAAAAAAGTGTCTCGAAGGAGCGAAAGGAGGGTTGAGGAACGTTGAGTTATTTCGAGGCCGCGCCAAGAATCTTCCTGGCCCGAAACACCCTTTTTGTGTACACATTTGTACACTTTTTTTCTTCTTGTGTGTAGGGGTCGTTTTCGTGGAAATTTTTGGGAGTATATGAATCATTGACCCAAGAGTTCGCTGTGTTTCTCTCTCTCTTTGCATGTGATAGATGGGATTGAGATTCGCGTGTTGAAGAATATGTTGGACCTTTCGGAAAAGGCAGAAGATAACGGGAGTGTTGTTGTTGAGTGCGGAGAGTGGGTGGATGTGGAAAAACGGTGAATCATTTGGGTAAAAGTGGCGGCTGATGGGTGTGTGGGCCATTTTTAAGGGGGTGTTTAGATAAGCCCTTCAAAAGGGTACCGCGTTTAATCGTTTGTGTTTAACTATTCAATAAAAGGTTTTACAGTAGATTTCTTATTTTTAAGATGTGCTATTAGTTGTTGTTTTGAGAAAATGGCTGCAGCAAAAATGTGTGGGCATAAAATAAAGAATACAAAGGGTGTTAGGTTTAAAAGATTGATAATATAATACATTATGATTATAATTTTTTACATTTCGTTTGTTTAAGGTACATTTATATTGCTAAGATATTTCTAATTAAATATTTTATCGTCAGTTTTTATTTTAATATCCGAACACAATATTATTGTCTACTTAAGTAATTTAT
Organism: Nephila pilipes; assembly: GCA_019974015.1. NCBI lineage: Eukaryota > Metazoa > Arthropoda > Arachnida > Araneae > Nephilidae > Nephila > Nephila pilipes. The sequence goes on from BMAW01075419.1 coordinate 500,353, forward strand.
CCTTTGCTCTTATTTTATTATTTCGTTTAATAATTGATATTAATGTCAGAGTCACCTTTTATTATTCTTTTTGTTGTTAACACTGGCAATGGTTTTGTACTTAAGAATGTTTTGTTCGTGAAAATAAAGATGCATTTGGAATTTGATTAATGTATTTTCTTTTCTTGACAGTAATTGTTTCTGTGGAGCCTAGGGCTCGGAAGTACGGAAATTAAAATTGATTTTGAATAATTCAATTTTTTTTCGAGAACCTTCCTTCTTAACAGTTAAAAAAAATGCTGGCACATGTTAAAAAGATATTCATAAAGCCAGTTTTAAAAAAAAAATTAATTGAGCAATTTTTATATTTTTATCAAAATTCGTGCTTGGAGTGCTGTATAAAAACGTGGGACAAAATCTTTTTTCAATAAAATTTGTTATTTATTATGTTATATTCAAAATTAGATAATGTTATAAAAATGTGCTGATGAATCAACAATAATAATTTTTTTCAAAAAAAATGTTATATAGGACGAATATGTCTGATAAGAAAAACCATTTTTTTTTTAAAAAAAAATGACTTCATTAATACTGTTTCTATTTTACATTCATTTGAATTTTTATCTAATCAACGAACATTTTTTGCTGAAATTTTAGTTCATAATTGATATTCTTAAATAAGAGCATTAACATTTTCTAAAATGGTTTTTCTCAATAATTAAGGATTTCAATTTCTTTATCTATCAATGGGGCATTTCATGGCAAACAAAACCAAAAGTTTCAAAGAATTTTAGCAATATGTAATGTAGCTTAAGCGAATTTCAGTTTCTAAGCCTCTTATGATTGTGCTTTGCTTAATAAATACAAATATCCCATACCAATTTTTGATTGTGATTGAAAATCTTCGTTTCAAGATACGTTTCAAACGGATCTCAAAATACTGATTCATACTCATATTTCTTTCACATACATCTTCTCTCTTCAGATGAGTTCTTAAGCGTTTTACCTTTTAAGTAACCTTTGGGACTAATTTATTACATTATTTGAATTGAGAGCTTTGCCTTGTGAAATAAACGTGCTTTATATAAATTAACATTACTGTATAAGTTGTGAATTAGAAAAGAACTAGCGAAATTGTTCAACACACTATATAGGTACGAGTGAGTGTGAGATGATCTTCTGAGAAATTCACCTGATTCACCAGAAATCTTTTGGATTCAGATCCAGTTTTTGCAATTCTACTATTTTCTGTTATTAAGATATATAGAATTCTCAATCATAATCCTTAGTTAATGAAACGATTAGGTGACATTTCACATCAGTAATACGTTTTGATTTTGATCATTCTTAGATGGAATGAAATTAGTAGACTGATTATTTATCGTGTTTCGATGACTCTAAATGTTATGACGTCAGGACTTCACTCACTGAAATAAATTTCCTTGGTTATTCACTAAAAATATTACAGAACTGTATTAAAATAGAATTAAGACCACCGAATTTACCCCGCTCGAACAGTATTAAAAATAACAATTCTGGAAAAATTGTTATTTTTAATACTGTTCGAGGCGTATTTTTTTAATATTGTTATTTTTAATACTGTTGATTTTTAATACTGTTCTAAATTGGACTTCAATTAAACATTATTCGACTAAACGATGTTTAAAATGATGGAATTTCTTGATGAAAAGAGAGTGATCGGTGAATCTGAGACTGAAACTAGCTATATGAAAATAATTTATCCACAATTCTAAAAATAATTAATTTTTATCACCTGAACCCATCAATTTTTATACCATTTAATAAAAGAACACAAAAAATTCTACGAGACTTAATTGAAAAGTAATGTTACCATGGCCATAATTTTTATATCTATTTCTCGATTTTCACAATTCTTGTTGTCCCAGTTGCTGCATGTTTCCTCTATGTAATCCATTATTTATGTTTTAATATCGTTTCTATCCCTTTCAACGAACTTGCACTATGTAATCCGTATTTTGTCGAACCCATGACTAGTTGGACAAAGTCATTGATGAATTTTTCCGGTGATTACTGTTGACACTGGGCTTTCGACCCTAGAATGCAAGTGATGTACCCAAAAGTGCTGTTTCATATTTGGGAAGAGGTGAACGTTTCAGGATGGATGCAATGACACTTCGCTGCTTCCAACTTCATGCCATCTTCTTCAGTTTTTAGCACCTAAACAGCACTTGCGAACAATGAAAATACATTAATTACATATAAAGGGCACCCGATGCTTCTAAGTACAACAATAATTTTGAAAATAGGGATTATAAAAGCAAAAATTATGGCTATGGGGACATTTCTTTTCAATAAAACATCGTTTATTCAGGGAATTTCATCAAAATACAATTTTTATTACTTGGACATGGCTTCATATTACGAGGTTCGTCATTATTAGCTTCTAGAGTTAATAATTAAAATGCAATTTCTAAAACGTATGGAAAAACATAAATCAATAATTAAAGTGGCTATAAATGTCATCGAACATTTATTATATGGTATTGTCGATGACACATAATTTACGAGTCAATTTATTTTGCATGGTGGATTATATTATGTTTTTGAACGACACACATTCTGTATTTTAATTTTATTTTTCTTGGAATACGCAGATAATAATACTAAAAAACAAATTATTGTTCTCAAAATGTTAAGAAATTTTGTAGTATATAAATTAATTATTGTTAATTCTAATTATTATTAATTTCATTATATGCTATAGATGATGCGGTTTATTTTTATAGATTTTATAGATGATAACGTAGTTTATCACCTAGTGTAACAAAAGTAGTTCATTCAATCGTTAAATTCAATAGAATAGTTAAAAAACCTCGCTTTCCGGGATCACTGCTTTTTTTAGTTTTCATTTTTCGAGTATATTAATAAAAGTGCTAAGGAGAAGAATGAAGGAGCAAATTCCAAGAATTTCTTCATATTCACGCGATAAAAATTGTTTTGAACTCGGAGAAGTCTGGGAAATGAAGAATGTTGAACAGCGAATGGAAAACTCATGTAGAATTGTTGAAGGAGGAATACGAGGTCTCTGGATGGTGATTGACGAAGACATTGCCATGCTGATGGAGTGAGAAATGTACCAAATTGTTGATGAGGTAAAGCAAGCGGATGAAGAAGACCAGAATGGTGAAGAAGAAATGAGACCGGATTGGGAAGAGAATGCGAACAAATTTTGCGAGGAACTTTCAATCAACATCTAGTAGAGTCCAGAGGGTAGCTAGGCTCCCGTTGACAACTGATGATTTCGCACTCCCTCTTGTTTACTAAAATACAATGAGGAAGGGAAAGAAAATTTTTAAAAATGTACTGAATAGTCTTTTAAGAAAAAAAAATTCATATTTTTTGTTTTAAATATTTTAATTTTTAAAGTACTTTTAATCGTATATTTTCAAGGCTTAGATAAATTTATAATGGGAGTCGAATGAGTTCTGCTCAAAATAATAAACAACTTTGCAGTCCACTTAGTAATATGTGAGAGTGTCCTTGCATCATTTCTTTGTGTTATATTTTTGAGAACACACACACTGCACAGGTGGAATGAATTAAAATAATTAAGACAACAATGGTAATTCGAAAACATAATTATTCTAAAATATCATTCAATACATTATAATATTTTAAACAATGCATTAGGCTTAATAATACAATAACCTAAAAATGAAATTAGTATAAAATAAAAAAAAGTTTGAAGTGTAATTTTTTAAATACAATTATTTACTTCAAAGATAAATTTTTCTAGTGTTTACTGCTACAAATTTATTTATTAGTTCATCAAAATATACTCCGTGGGTAATCTCTCGCTCTACACTCGGCTAAGCTAAGACTGACAATCTTTCCTGTTCCACGGATGATCAACGTGGAATAAGATAAGTTTTAAAGCTGTTTTCGTCGAGCTTCAAATAACCTGGTCGAAACTTCGAATACATTTTCACGAGGAAATTTGTTTTCTTAAGAGTCTGATATTATTCCACGTACATCCGTTTTTGATGCAGTATTCTTAAAATTTAGGAATATTCCAAAAATACACCATTTTTCACACGAATACGTATAGTTCAAAGACCATTTAGCAGTATAGGAGACGAAATATGGAACGCATTTTACATCAGAAAAAAGGATCTTATCGACATAGAAATGAGTAGTCTTCTAAAATATGCTATTCTCTAAAGGATAGCGAAGTCCGAATATAAAATTAAAGTTGAGCGTTTTATTATCGAAAAAAGTGTTCCAGTTTCGGGTTTTGTTTTTAAGATTACGTGAAGATAGCCTTAATGTACTGTAAGATCTTTCATAACAGACGATGTAGGTTTCAAGAGTCAGTAAAATCTAAAGACAAACTCCCAGGTTTGGAAATACATTTTTCACCTATTGCAGAATAAAGGGAAGCAGGTTCTTTGATGTTGAAAGTTTAACATCAACTTTTCTCTTGAGTAGCCTTTAGCAGTCCATTATTTCAGTATACATCCCCAAACCATCCGAGTCTGTATCGTAAACGTTTCCCATGAAAATGGAAATCTGTTTCAAGATATTTTCGTTGTTTGAAGTCTTTAGTTCGTTCATATCGAAAAGAAAGCCAAAACTGGAGTACAGTTTCTTCAAGTTGATGAACCTGTCTCCCATTTCTGAGTGTATTTAGTACATGCTTCGAAATCAGAAAGAGACGAAAATCTTTGAAAAAAATCTATCTTCATACTGATAGAGAGGTGGACTGAGAGTGTGAATGTTTTTTTTATTTACTTTTTAATGCATTTAGGAATGGAAAAATTTCTTTCTACGATTTCGTAAAGCTAATTGGGATGCTGCGCACCCGTCCTACTTCCCTTGCCTTCTCCTAGTTTTGGCATTGGTTGAATCACGCACTGCAAATTCTGAAATGGCGGGAATATTTTGTCAACAGTCTTACAAATCAATAATCACAAACAATATATCAATGAACAATTAAATGAGATTAGTAAGCATAAAAAAAATCGAACATTAAGATTGTTTTTTAATATACACATTTTTGTTGGCTTGAAAATGTGATTTACAATTGAATTGGAAGGTTATTATTTTAATTATACATCATTTAAGAATAAAATTTTTGTCGTAAAAATCATCTCAATAATGCATTATTATAATTTAATTAATGTTTAACGTTCGATTTATACTATCAAATAACTCGATTCGTTACGTCACTAGGCCTTTGTAGATCGCTTAATGGATAAATAAATTTGTGACCAGCGAATCGAAATTCATTTTCTTCGTAATCTGTAAGTGGAAATAATAGATAAGTTGAGCATAATAGTTCTTTTTGAGTTCAAAATTTTTCCTTAGTATGAAGTGGGGTGGTGGTTAAGAGTCTAAGGTCCAGTTAATCCACTTCATAATAATTCATTAAGACGAAGCCCGCAGCTAACAGATAATTTGTACATCTAATATGACACACAAATATTGGAGATTATTTCTTTTCGTTTTGATAGGTTAAATAACATCAACAGTATTTTTGAAATTAAATACCTATAAATTTCCAAATGCACTACTTTTTTTGTAATAAATTACCTATATTTTTAAAATATGTCTCCTTTTGTTTTTTTTTTCTTTATCACCATCATCATCTTTCTCTTTTTTTGTAAAATCAACCAAATGGTTTCAAGTATATACCAGTTTTTTTTAAAAAAAATTAGAATTTTGCATCTCGAACATGTTTCGAAATATTATTTCAAAATTAAGACGTAACACAACCAGTAAGTTGGAAATTTTATCGATTTATATTATTTTTATTTTATTATAGGCCATTAAAATTGAATTCAACAAGACAACAATTTAATATATAAAAATAGATCAAATTCGTGATATATATATAATTATAGCATTTATGACATAGTAAATAAACAATTAAAAACATTCTCAAATGAAGAATTTTGTGGGAGTGTGTTTCAAAGAAAACGTTTCTTGCCGAAAACAGTTTGTTTTATTATTTCTCAATTCAAAGGAAATACGAATTGAGGTACTACACTATGTTGTTCACATTTCTTGAGCGTGATTCTAAATTGCCAGATCCTTTGTCAATAAACCTCGCGTATATTTGTAATGATGGGCTATTCTCGATTTTCTCTTCACTAACCTCGGGGTCTTATATCAAGTTGAACTGCATAAAATTACAATTTCTTCCCAACCTAAATGAAACGTGATAAGTTAAATTAGATGAAGATAGAAATAAAATGAAGTGCTTTAGATATATAATACACAAATAATATATAATTATTGGGAAACGGAGGGAGATAAAGGAGAAAGATTTGCCGCGTCAGAGAATTATTACTGAGATTGAAATTCTTCTGGAAGTTTTGTCGATTGAAGAAAGTTCCGCTAATAGCATCAATCAATCTGCATGTTATTGTAGAAGAAAGTTGCGAAAAGGATAACGAGGGGACTAGTAAGACAGCTTTCTTATTTCAAACATAAATTAGAACTGTGAGTTAGGTTGGAATTCTGGAGAGAGCGATCTTGAATGAGAGTTACATTGATTCAAACTAAGTAATGAACCTAAAAATGCATTCTCCCCCTTTTTTATCATTCTAAATTATTTCAGCCTTGAATATTTAATTTTTATGATAAATTTAAATTTGTTTTAGTTAAAGATTTCAAGTTCTCTTTTAAATAATAGAACTTTTTTGATTTCCAGATGGGCTCTTAGTTTCGAGATTTGATGGTGACTATTTCCAAAAAGTAAATTTGATTTTGATGTTAATTATAAAAAAGATTACAGTGTGAATATATGATTGTTTTAATTAAATAAGTGGGAAGGTGCTATCGAGATTTATGCTAACTAGAAAAAAAAAGGTAGAAACGTGAAAAAAATCTCTTAAGAGCCCATATTTAAAAACTCAATTTTTTCTCGTATTGATTTTTCGTATCATTCTCTCATATCATCTTTCTCTCTCTCTCGTAAATCGATCTTGAAAAATTCAATTCTTTTTACGGAAAATATCCTAAAATTTTGAAATACAACAATTTGTTCACCCGATGCTTAATTAAGGAGCATTGTACTTAAAATTTAAAGAAAAAATTAAATGGACTACCGCGCGATCGCTTAAAAAAGTCCTCAATGGGAACTACTTAGTAGAGCTATCAAATTAACGCACCACAGATCTAAACAAAGGCCAGAGAGAGAAGTCATTCCGCATTCATTTAGGTCATCTATTTCACATCGAAAAAACAACTTTTAACCCATTGTTCCAAGAACAAACTAATGTCCCACTGTTCACAAAAGAATAGTTCGTCGATTTTTAACTTCAACCAATCTTTTTACAGATAAAAATATGAATAATCACTTCATACAATCATTCGTTTGTTAATCGCAACCGTTTAAATTAATAACGAAAAATAACGATTGTATTTTTGTCTTCTATCACGCCAATTTGTCGTATTAGGATAAGCGATCGCTTCTCACCTAAATTTTTGTTACTGATATTTGAAAAATTCAATGGCAGTGTCGTTTAGCAAAACGGAAGGAGCAATAAACGACAGATTGAAGCCCATTACAAAAAACCGCTACAATTAAAGTCATAAATCATAAATGGATCTCTTTGAGTTTGTTCGAAAATGTTTGGACGGACGGAAGTGCTGTTACAGATTCTACGCATGATGAATAAAAATGACATTAACTTCCGGAAATGCCCATCACTTGAAAGATGCCCTTGGAATGATATGATGCATTTTTAACATCTCGGAACCATGACGTGGTTTTGAAAGAGCTGTAAAGTGAAGAGATTATCTTGCGTGGCCTTTAATTAATTGGTTAATTAATGTTGGAGATTCCTATTAAAAAGATGACTAACTTATTGGCGCGTGAATTAATTCATTAATGTTAACGTCATAAGTTCTGGTTAAAAACTTACGAGTCAAGTTCATTTTTTCTTTTTAGTTTGTATAATCCTATCAAGTCGAGCCTTATTTTGAATCACTTTAATATCTGAAGAGTTCACAGATATCCACACTAACACAAAACTGAATCGAGGCTCCCATCTACTAACCATTACTTAAACTATTTTATCTGTTTGAGCGCAATTCACAGTGCATCCGAAAAAGCAAAAAATAATGAAGGTTTCTGTGGAATTTTCCTCCTATTTTTTTT